>JARQOC010000010.1:61504062-61535744 GCA_033576535.1 Allobates femoralis | reverse complement strand
TTATGTTGCGCTCTCAGGATTCTTCAGCACTATGACAAAACCAAGCATCACAAGTATGCCATATACTTACTACTGTCCACATTCCAACTAGACGTGCAAAGCCTTGTTCAATACATGTCTAGCCGGAATGCGGCCTGGATTCTGCTTTTTGCAACGGACACAACCACCTACTCTTGCGCCAGCACTGAGAATCCTGACAATCAGTGGCGTAACTTCAGCCCAGGGGCCCCGATGCGAAAACTCCAATGGGGCCCCCAATTATTGCAAATCTTTAATAGTATTAGCTTTTTTCTAAAGGCCTTTAGGGACTTTTGGGGCCCCCCTAGGCTGCAGGGCCCAGGTGCGATCGCAACCCCTGCACCTGTGTAGTTACGCCCCTGCTGACAATGCAACATGAGGATTCACAAGTCACACAGTGACTGCAGATTTATGCCAAATCTGGACAACCCCAATAAATGCAAGTAACACCCACTAGGGGGAGGTAACTGCACATACATATTTGCAGACTGTTCAATGGCAGATAAAAATGTATGATATATATTTATAAATAAATATGGGGATGAATCTTATAACCCAGAAGCAGCCTACTAGGGGGGGAGGGACAGGAGGTAGGGATGCCATGGCACCAGTAATGTAATGCTGTGGCACAGGAGATTGGGAAGGGAGCAAGTTGTGCTGCATTGATTTCTCAGTGGTGAGTGGTGAAACGGACGCAAGAAAGTACATTGTTAGAGGCAGCGCGTGCCCATATGGAGACCTCAATTGGTGCATGTGCTGCCCCCAACGCAATGTACTTAAGGAGAATTGATGCGGAGGTGGCACATGTGCAGATTCAGATCTAGAAGAGCCAAGACCTCAATCCGTGCATGCGCCACCTCTGCAGAAATGTTACTACCATCTCAATACCGCTCCCCCTCATGTGCCCACAGCATCACATCACTGTACTGCAGCGTCTTGGCCTCCTGCGACCTTGCTGCACAACTACTGGGATATCAATGGCAACTGAACTGCTCCACCATGACTGTCCTCCTCTTGTGCCTGCAGTATCACATTCCCCCCCCCCCCCACACACACACAACGCAGCAAGTTAATTCCAATAAACTGCAAAATCTGGCATGCTGCACACGCAGAAACCAAAATAGCAGGTTAAGGGTGGGAGTCACAAGCCTCCAGTGGGAAAATCAGAGCCATTATGTAATAATCAGATGAAACTCGGGTCAGTGTCAGCTTAGTGCGATCAGATTCTATTGGATGAGAAAAATCTTAGCACAGGTAAGGAGAAAAATGGAGGTTAAAATGTCTCCATCTTCTCCATTATGCGGGTCTGTGGGAATCGGACTGCACTTGCATGACACCCCGATGCAAGCCGATGTTTTTGCACACTCCTATAGACTTATGGGTATGCACCTTCCTTTTCATAGTGAATCGATGCTGCCCACAGTATAACACTGGTCCAAGTGCTAACCAATAAAACATCATAGCACACTTGTCTGATGTACAGTGTTGGCCAAAAGTATTGACACCCCTGCAATTCTGTCAGATAATACTCAGTTTCTTCCTGAAAATGATTGCAATCACAAATTCTTTGGTATTATTATCTGCATTTAATTTGTCTTCAATCAAAAAAACACAAAAAGAATTGTCCTAAAGACAAATTGGATATAGTTCCACACCAAACATAAAAAGGGGGTGGACAAAAGTATCGGCACTGTTAGAAAAATCATGTGATGCTTCTCTAATTTGTGTAATTAACAGTACCTGTAACTTACCTGTGGCACCTAACAGGTGTTGGCAATAACTAAATCACACTTGCAGCCAGTTGACATGGATTAAAGTTGACTCAACCTCTGTCCTGTGTCCTTGTGTGTACCACATTGAGCATGGAGAAAAGAAATAAGACCAAAAAACTGTCTGAGGACTTGAGAAACCAAATTGTGAGGAAGCATGAGCAATCTCAAGGCTACAAGTCCATCTCCAAAGACCTGAATGTTCCTGTGTCTACCGTGCGCAGTGTCATCAAGAAGTTTAAAGCCCATGGCACTGTGGCTAACCTCTCTAGATGTGTACGGAACAGAAAAATTGACTAGAGATTTCAACGCAAGATTGTGTGGATAGTGGATAAGGAACCTCGACTAACATCCAAACAAGTTCAAGCTGCCCTGCAGTCCGAGGGTACAACAGTGTCAACCCTTACTATCCGTCGGCGTCTGAATGAAAAGGGACTGTATGGTAGGATACCCAGTAAGACCTCACTTCTTACCCCGAGACATAAAAAAGCCAGGCTGGAGTTTGCCAAAACTTACCTGAGAAAGCCTACAACGTTTTGGAAGAATGTTCTCTCTTTTTGGGCAAAGGCATCAACATAGAGTTTACAGGAGAAAAAAAGAGGCATTCAAAGAAAAGAACACGGTCCCTACAGTCAAACATGGCGGAGGTTCCCTGATGTTTTGGGGTTGCTTTGCTGCCTCTGGCACTGGACTGCTTGACCGTGTGCATGGCATTATGAAGTCTGAAGACTACCAACAAATTTTGCAGCATAATGTAGGGCCCAGTGTGAGAAAGCTGGGTCTCCCTCAGAGGCCATGGGTCTTCCAGCAGAGGACAATGACCCTAAACACACTTCAAAAAGCACTAGAAAATGGTTTGAGAGAAAGTACTGGAGACTTCTAAGGTGGCCAGCAATGAGTCCAGACCTGAATCCCATAGAACACCTGTGGAGAGATCTAAAAATGGCAGTTTGGAGAAGGCACCCTTCAAATATCAGGGACCTGGAGCAGTTTTCCAAAGAAGAATGGTCTAAAATTCCAGCAGAGCATTGTAAGAAACTCATTGATGGTTACCGGAAGCAGTTCATCGCAATTATTTTGGCTAAAGGTTGTGCAACCAAGTATTAGGCTGAGGGTGCCAATACTTTTGTCTGGCCCATTTTTGGAGTTTTGTGTGACATGATCAATGTTTTGCTTTTTGCTTCATTCTCTTTTGTGTTTTTTCCATTTAAGACAAATTAAATGAAGATAATAATACCAAAGAATTTGTGATTGCAATCATTTTCAGGAAGAAACTGAGTATTATCTGACAGAATTGCAGGGGTGTCAATACTTTTGGCCAACACTGTATATAGAATATGATGAAGTGCAGTAGTACTGGGCGGCTCGTACTGCTAAACGTGTTCTACGGCCCATTGTTTTCCCTTCCACTAATGTATTCAATGGTTACAGGCCATTTATGGCTGAGACCAGACTTACTACATTCTCCCTTTAGGCTACGTTCCCACAAAGACATTTATAATGTTGTAGAATTTCTGCATCCATTATGAAAATTAGGGTAGTTGCTGCTTTTGTTGGGATTTAATGTTTTGAATAAAGCTGCTTGGTTTTTAAGCTTCCTGTTTTTTTTTGTTGTTTTTTTGTTTGTTTTTTAACCTTGATATGCCATGCCCACTCCAGGGTCGGGGGGTACTTAGTGATTGGGCAGCTGTTCTTCACACGGAGACAGACAGGGCAGAGACCCGGTCCCGTGACCCTGGCAGTGTCATTTTAATAAACATGGGGGTGGGGTGGCCGCTGCTGCTTCAGAACCTCGGGGGGGGGAGGCGATGCTGGCAGCTTGGATGGTTCCGCTCCCCGCAAGTGGAGTGCAGTCCCCAGGGCAGCGGGATGGAGGAGTCAGTTCGTACCTTGGTAGATGTTCATTAGGTAGTCAGCACCCCGATGTCTCATGTGGCCTTTGCGGCCAGTGGTTGCAGTTAAAGAAAGCCTGACACACCACAGCTGCAGTTCTGTTACTTTTCCTCAGTTGTTTGAGCATGGCCTCCGGTACTTCCCTTGCCAATCAGTGTTGTCCCTAGAACTGGGTCAGTGCAGTCGAGCCTTGGTTGGTGTTCCTTCCTTTCTCTCCCTAGGTGTCTGTCTCTGGTGGTCCCTTTGCGCTATAAGCTTCAATTGTCTCACCACTCCTCACCAAGTGCCTCCGCAGCACAGAGCTCAGGTACTGACAGCCACGTGTACTTATTTGTACCCCCTCCCAGGGTACTGCTCTAGTTCAGCCGCCTTCTCCAAGTTGTGTCGGGTGTTCGGCCACAGCTCCCCTTAGAAGCTTGGGGCATCCAGTTCAAGAGTTCAGCCATGAAGCATCCGTGCCATGTTCAGGGCTGGATCCCTGTGTCGTCCACCAGCCCCTCTGTCTTGACAGACACGGGCGTACGGGGATCCATGTCTCGTTCCGTACCCCAAGGGCTCCTTTCTTCCTCTACACCTGTTGGTCATTTCCTCCCGGGGCGAGCGTGGTCGTGCTCCAGCCCATAGGAGTCGGCACCACACCACCCCTACACTTCCGACTTTCACTCCACTCCAATGTTCTCCCCTTCTCCTTCTGTACTAAGTCTACGCTTTTCCTCCCAGCTACGTTTGGGTCCTCCCTCTGTGTCCACCCACCGTCCCGGGGTCCTAAGAGTGTGAATAGCTGAACTGCACTATCCCAGTACCTGGAGACCAGCAGAACAATTCTCCCTCTAAATGGAGGATGGCAGTACCTCTGGGGGCGGCCTACCCAGTGGGGGCCACAGATAAAATGTAATCCGCACATTAAGTGTGTGTAGGTTCCTCCGCTGAAATGCGCTAAGCACATGCAGGATTGGAAGCTCGCAACATGCAGTGAAAAAAAAAACACAGCAGGTAGGAGGTACTATAAATCCCATCCACTTTGCTGGATCTGTAAGGCACTGCGTTTACAACACAGCAAAAATATGGAGCGTCAAAAACCTCATTGCAGGCACATGGCCTAGTCTGTGTGCTCATGATCCAGAGGCACTGCATGCAGGACACAGAGCCTCTGGTTCAGGAATTGCAGCATTTTGGATGCAATGAGTTACCCTGCATCCAAAATGCTGTGTTGGACGATGGATGGGATTACTAGAAAACTCATCTTCACCGTGCTTTTCCTGACCGTGGTGCAGGATTCTGGAATCTCGCAGCATATTCATTTCATGCTGGGGAGTCGGAGGAGATAACCATCGGATGAACACAAGGAGACTAGCCGCCCTGTACTCACCATCTGCATTGGGTGCAGGGTAGTTTTCCCTGTATGTACCTGATGGTTCTCTTTCGACTCCGCAGCATGAAATTAATATGCTGCAGATGTGCGGAAACCCACACTGCAACTGAAAACGCACTGCGGTCAGGAGAAGCCCAGTGAGTATGGAATTTCTAGAAATGCAGCATTTTAGATGGAGCGGGAATATGTTATATCCAAAATGCTGCAATTCCTGATGGTGAGCACACAAGCCTTAAAGTGGAAAGATGCTAATAACCCGCAGTCACGGGGTTAATTTGTAGGTTAGCACTTTCAACCCTACCTGGCACCTGCACTGAGCCTAGTGGGGGACATTAAATGTTAATCCTCCTGGCAGCATTTCGGTCTCAGTCATGAAGGTGGTGCCGACGCAGGGGGGGAAGGGAGGGGGGTGTAGTTGGGGACCCCCCCATGTATGGGCCAGTTTCAACCCGTGACTGAAACCGGAATGCTGCCAGGAGGGTTAATGTTTATTTCCTCCCAGTGACAGCGTTTAATGTGCAGGGACCGGGCATGTTTCAATTATAACCCACATGTACGGTAAATAGAATTTTTTATTTTTTTCCCCCCAATTGACAGGTTCCCTATAGGCTCTGCAAGGTAAACAATAAGGCCATTGTGCAGATGTTCCCGTAGGAAAAAAGAATTTCAACCCATTTTAGTTTATGGTAAATGTACGAATAACTCTGCTGATCACATACCTAATTTGATCACGATCACTTTTGGATACTTTGCAGCAAGTTCAACCAGCTTCTGTGAAAATAAAGACATTTACGGTAGTTATAAGTCACAGATTACATTTCTGATAATGTAATCACTTATCACTCAAACTATAGATTCCTATACAATAAATTAAATCCAGCACTTTAGCAAATATTTAAATTACTTTTGCTATTTATTCCTCCAATAACTTTTTACATTACCCTATATTTTTTTGTGATGAATGTTTATAGGCATTATACATCTGCCTGTATTGAATATTTAGAAAGTAAGTAGGCTTGTAATCTGTCCATTCTTTATGGGTTTAACGGTATAAAACTGTTATTATAGATTCCCATCCGCTCCTCGGTTCTAGGTCACACCCTCTCCTAGTTACCATCACCATGGTGTAACCAAATAGGCCAAAGACACTCCTGATAGGGCTTGTTTTAAGTATCTGCACAAATGATGAAACAGATTGACAGAGGGTTATTTGACTGTTAATGCATTCTACCCAATACCACACACATAGGGATGAGCAAGTATTCATATTAAGTACTCAGCGAGTAATGCGGTACTTGGAACATAGCAAGTATTTCACTACTCGCCTCGCAAAGTTCAGATCTCCCGCCCAGCATTAGCCAATCACAGTAATGCCACAGCCTTCTTGGTTGTGGTATTACTATGATTGGCAGGCCACCCAGCGTCATACATGACTCAGACTCTATATAAGCCCTGCTGCCGCCGCTTTCTGCACATTGCATGCAGAAGACAGCTAGTGTAGGGAGAGTGACCAGCACCTCCAAGGCATATAAGGAGAAGTCTGGCCAACTATGCAGCTTGGATACCCAGTAATTCAACGGAACAGAAGTGTCAGGACCCAGGTATGGTCACTTTGTCATTGACCATCTTTTGCAACTTCTCCCTCCTTGACATTGTTACCGGTCCAGCTAGCCTTTGCTGATGAGCAGGTTTATTGAAGATGGCCCAGTTTGTGGACATTTTACCATCACCTCTTTGGACCTGCTGGGCGTGCCTCTCCCCATTAATGCATGCTGTTGCACAGAGCTGGTACCTCTGCTAGCAGCGGTATAAGAGGGTTATGTTGCCATCAAATGATAGACAACAGCCCTCTTGAAGGATTCAATTGTGAAACCCCTTGACTTTAACATTAGTGAAGGAAATTTATCCTTGTACCGTGGGTCTAGAAAAGTATAGATTGCTGTTGTAAATGTGGATCACGCGATGGTCTTGCCACAGACATATGAAGTGTGCCAAGCTGCAAAGAGGCAAATGTTCTGTGTCCCCAGGAGGAATAATACCCATGCTCTCCTCACACTGACTCTCCTCCACCTCCTCCCCCTCGCCAGCCCACCCATGCTGGACAGACATGAAGCTGGGGCTGGGAGTCCCTCTGTAGCATGAGTGGTCCCCTCGCTACCACTGAAAAAGAAGTCTTCTCCCTCATTATCTTTATCCCCCAATCTTGCCTGATGAGATGGGCTGTGTAGGATCACCCATTGTCAAATCTTGCTCTACACCCAGCTGCTGGGCACTCAAAGGTTCCAATTTTAGATTATGCAGCGATTCTTTCAGCAGACATATAATATGGATGGTTACGCTAATAGCCTGATCACCGCTCACAAGCTTGTTGCACTACTCAAAGTTATCAAGTACCCCATAAATGTCTCCCCTCCTGTATCTGTAAGACTTGATTGTCCATATATACTGCATTTGTCCTTGTTCTCCCCTCTTCACATGTAAAGTGCAATGGAATCTAATGGTGTAATATAAATAATACATTTCAGCACTCCACACCCACTCAGTTGTTAGATGTCTCAGTCTGACGGGCATGTTCAAGCTGGTATTCAGCAAGTGACCTCTGCTACTTACTTATCCTTGCCAACATATATGTTGAGTTCCACAGTCTTGGCAGGTCGCAAATGAGTCGGTGGTTTGGCAAATTAAATTGCTTTTGAAGCGCTGCAAGACCAGCAACAGCAGTTGAGGAATGACGGAAATGGGCATAAATACGGCGCACCTTCTCAAGTGGGTACAACAAGTCAGGGCATGTTCTTATAAATTTCTACACCTCTAGGTTCTGCACATGAGCCATGCATGGCACATGTACCAGCTTCCCAAGCTTTAAAGCCGCCACCATGTTATGTCCATTATCGCAGACAACCAGACCGGGTTGGAGTTGCAGTTTGGAAAGCCACTGATCGATCTGTTTCATTCCTTGCCACAGCTCTGCTACAGTGTGTGATGCTTCGCAGATGAGCTTCAGCAGAGCGTGTTGCCGCTTTGCCAATGCACAGCTGCACGGCTCCCAACTTGGAAGTGATGGAGGGTAATTCAGCATAGGATGACAAGGCGGAGGAGGAGACAGGACGTATATGATGAAGCGGAAACCCTAATTGAGGCTGAACTCGCTATATTGTGCAGTGGCACAATTCCAGTAGTCCAAGCTTTATAATTGTGAAGCCCTTGTGATGATGATGATGGGTGGCTTCTGACTAGCCCAGGGTATGGGGACTCAGGTATCTGGGCCCTCTGCTGCGGTAGGGATGTCACTAGTGGCCTGCCCAGACCTGTGGCCCTGGTGGTCAACTAAAAACGGGTAGTTTGAATGGGAATAAAAGTTTATCGTGACGCCACCCGCAGATTCTGGTGATGATCACCAGAGCCGCTTCAGACCTCCGGAAGGCGATGGTACAGCAGCTGAGATGGTACAGCTCCCTGCAGGTAGAACTGTCCTCCGGGGCAGGGATGCACCTGTAGTTATGGAGGTGCTGATGATGGAGAAATAGTTGCAGTGCAGTGGTGAATAAGCACACAGACTGTCACTCTACCCGGGTACTTTACTGGAACGATGCTGATGGTAGTACAGTTCACAGAAAACAGCGGTTAAGTAAGGATAGCCAGCCAGGTAGTCACAGTGGGCTGCAGGATCTCCTGGAGTCTCCCGTGGTATGCCTTCCTTGTTTTTCACCCGTGTCCTGCTGCTACTGCCTGTCCGGGAACAGCCCGCTTAGTACTAGACCCGATTGGGGTGCTTCCTGAGTATCCCAGCTTCTCTCTCCTGCACTGGATCTTGACCCCTTTGGGTTATTCTGGCGTGACTGGTTTCCTTTCTGACAAGGTGTCAGGGTTGGTAGACGGACCCGCGACCTCCGGTGTTACGGCTCAGGGGCTGAACTCCTGTTCCGCGTCTTCGGAACCGACGCTCCGGTGTATGGACCAGGGTTTTCTCCCCGAGTATGGATGCTCGGGGGTCCCCTCCTTCAGTCTGGGCTGCATGTTCTCTCTCTCCAGGCCCCCTCTCTGGAAGTCTCCTTTCTCTCTCTCAGAGGCTCCCCGTTCTCCGCCTTTCCTCAGTGCCGACTAAAACTCACTATGTCTTCTCCCTCCTCCCCTAAAGGTACCGTCACACGTGGCAATTTTGCTAGCAATTTCACTGGCAATTTGCTGGTTGCAGTGAAATCATGGACACATTGTTCCATTTTGTTGCTGTATACAAATGGAACAATGTGTCCTTGATTTCACTGCAACCAGCAAATTGCCAGTGAAATTGCCGCATGTGACAGTACCCTAACCTCCCCCCCCCCCCCCCCACCAGGGTACGGGCCCAAAACCAACTATTCTAGGTGGGTGTGTGGGAGTGCTACGGTGGGATCCTCATATAAATCCTACATTCCACTGTGACAGGGATAACGCACATTCATTTATAGGTGCAATACCCAACTGTGATGCCTGACCATTTCGGCGCCACACTTCTTCCTGTGTTAATAAACACACAGCCCCTAGGGCAGATTGCTCTCTTTACACCACTAACACTGAGCTGTCAGAAGATCTCCATCATAACTCACTCTAATGGTAGCTTTACACGCGGCAACATTTCTAGAGTGTCACAGGTAACTTACTGGCTGCAGTGAAATCATGGAGACAAGGTTCTATCTGGTTGCTGTGTACAAATGGAATAATCTCTCCATGATTTCACTGCAGCCAGTAAGTTACCTGTTGACACCCTAGAAATGTTGCCTGTGTGTAAAGGTACCATTAGGGTACCTTTACACGCCGCAACCGTGGCGAGGAATATTGACGGCGATATGTCGCCCTGGAACCATCGCCGTCAAATTGCCTCCCAGTTGCCGAGTGTAATTGGGGAATTTGGCGGCGATAAATCGCCTCGCGCCTGTCGCCTGATTTTAGAGCAGTGCTCTGAAATCAGCCCACCAACTGGACAGGTCAAGGCCACTTGTCCACTTTAAGTATGCACGCCGCCCCCCTTTACTTCGATTGTAATCAGCTCCACAATCGCTCAGACTAAACATTAACCATTCGTCCTTTCGCAGAAGAAGCCACGCTGACCAGAGCCAAACCATGTCAACCAACCCACCCACTAACTCCCCGACGCCTAAACTCAAAGCATGTTAGGACTTCCCTCCTTTGACTTTTTTTATATAAAAAAATAAAAAAAACAACTACTTATGGTAAGAATAAGGCTACATTCACATGTTCAGTTTTTTCACATCAGTTTTTTTGTAGCCAAATCCAGCAGTGGGTGATAAATACAGAAGTGGTGACGTGTTTCTATTATACTTTTCCTCTGATTGTTCCGCTACAAATCCTGAGGTAAAAAAATCAAATACTCAATGTGTCCACATGACCCTAGAAATCCTGAGGTAAAAAATTCACCAGACACTCACCATGTGCACGTAGCTTAGTAGAAAGGCATCACCACTGCTGAATTTTTCATCCACTCCTGGTTTGGGCTACAAATACGGATATGACAAACTGAACATGTGAACACAGGCTGACATTCATAAGGTTCTTTCAACAGGATTGAACATTTGTAAGATGAAGGTACAAGTTACCTTATTGTGAGGGGAGCAGGGATCTCGACAAGTTGCAAAGATTTGTTGGGGTGGGCTTCGTTGCTCTATGAGTTGACGGACAAGTTCGTATCCAATTCCTCGGTTGCATCCTGTAATGAGAATTCTGGCAGGAGCCATGTTTCCTTCTTAAGGAGTGAAAAGTCAATAAGTGAAGGGGTGTGATTCAGCCACTTATAAGGAGCGTGAGTGACTCAGCAGTGTGTATTTACTTGTTAGGTGAGGAGTGGTTGTAGTTATTTCAGAAAAATATGTAACCCCTCAGGTTTTCTACACGTGTTTTAGGACTGCTTGCACTTCTGGATTTAGACCCTGTGCACACAGTGTATTTTTATGCATTTTTCATGCATTTTTAGTTAATTTTTTTTCCCAATTCCTCATACCTATCCTTATGCCAGCATATACTCAACGCATAGCATAGCCGTTGGTTAAGTTCACACACAGCGTTTTTGAGCCGTTTTGTGAGTATCCTTTTCTCTCTCTAAACTAGATCTGCTTTACAATAAAAAAAGTATCAGAAATGTTTTGGCTCCGTTTTTGGCTGGTGCTTTTAAGCCATAGACAATGCTTTCAATGCAGAAAGCAGATCAGGAAAACAGATCAAAAATTGACAACTCATTCTTTTTCTTGGTCCATTTTCTACCCAAAAAATCTTGAAAACTTCATTGACTTTTGATCCAAATTTCCCATTTCTGCAAAAACGGATCCTCACGAAACAAATCAAAACACGCCGTGTGTGAACATAGACTTTATGTAGCCACGGTTTCCAGAAGACATACAAAAAAGAAATGAGAGCTATAAATTCAATACAAACATTACCAACAAAAATTTTTTTTTTCGGTTTGTAAATTTGTCACATTGCCCTGAGAATACAGATTATGTATTCATGTTTTATCATATGACTTCACCAAATAAATGAGATGTCTGTGATACATGGTACAATATTTTACGACTCGTACTTTCAGATGAAATCATTTATTTTACCATATAGTGTACAGGAAAATTGGAAAGAAAAATCCCAATTGGGGTGTAATTGTAAAAATATTGCAATTTCACAACTTTTTTATGCACCATGTTCACTATATGGTAAAAGTGACATGACAGCATGATTTTCCAGGTCGGTATGAGTTTGTAGATACCAAGCAAGTATACTTTATAGTATTTTGATGGTGATTAAAAATTCAGAAATTTGTAAAAAAAAAAAAAAAAAAGTTTCCTTCAATTCCCATTTTCCATGACCCTTAGCGTGCTCATTTTTCAGGATCTGCGGCCGTGTGATGTCTTATTTTTTGCTTCTTGAGCTGAGGTTTCTAATGACACTATCTTTGGGTTGATGCGATGTTCTGATCGTCCGTTATTGCATTTTATTGCAATGTTGTGGCAACTAAAACAAAATGTACCGTACTTCTGGCATTTTGATTTTTTTCTCGTTATACCATCAGATTAATTTATTTTATGTTTTGACAGATCGTGCATTACTGAACACTGCGATACCAAATATGTTTATTTTTGTTTTTTTTATTGTTTTATTTTTAATAGGGCAAAAGGGGGATGATTTGAGCTTTTGTGTTCCTTTTATTTTTTTATGCAAATAGAGTCTGTGGAGCCTCGGTTAGGAGTCTCAAACACAGGACTAGCCATATATCCCTCCAGGGAAGGACCCAGCCAAGGGGTGGCTCCTTGCGGAGAACACCATAACCACCATATGAAGTGGCCCTTTAAGTCCATATCCAACTCTTTTACAAGTTTACAGATATGACAAGGGAATACCAAGGCCAGGTATCCATCCACATACAGCTGTTTCGGGGTGTTGCCCCTCATCAGTGTGGAGTAGGATTCTGGCTAGGTGGGAGCAAGGCCTAGTAGACCAAGATTGCAAAGTATTCACTGATCTCAGGGAGACCAGTCCAAGAAAACACTGCGGGCAGCTGGCTAAAGCGCTCAAACACAGTGAATTCCTAGGCACATTGCCCCCTGGGAAATATGAATATGCAAATAGAGTCTGTGGAGCCTCGGTTAAGAGTCTCAAACACAGAACTAGCTATATATCCCTTTTTACAGTATTCAATAGTCCCCTTAGGGGACTTAAAGCTGCAATCATCTGCTGGCCTATGCTTTAGGCCTCATTAACATATCCGTGCCTCCGGCTTGTGCACGGTCCGTGCCGACACATGCAGGAGGCATTGACACATGTTCCCCTATGGCCCCCTTCACATGTGTGGAACCCTCTGGGACGGGGTACTCTGTACCGGACCAGTGTACTGCTGGGGATATCATGGCGGTCTTGGTCCGGACCGTGTTCCGGGTTCCGCAAGTAAATAAGGGGATATTTACTGGGGATATTGTTTGTCGTGATGCCACCCACGGGTTGTGGTCAGCGTGACTACCGCTGCTGAAGAACCTCCGGGGATGATGTTGGGCAGATGGGGATGTAATGGCTCACCGCAGGTAGAGCTGGGTTCCCCGGGGCAGTGGTAGTAATAGTCTATGGATGTTGCAGGATAGGGGTAGTAGTAGAGATGATGGGAGTTTGTGAGGGTACGCAGGGTTTGAGCACAAGGATCACACACACGGTTTTGAAGTTTTCCAAGGCTTTACTGGAGTTGTTGTTCAGCAAGTACTGTCCACGGAGTCTGTACCGGGGCCGGGTTGCTCCCACCCTGTCCGGGTCCTCAGCTTCCCACTGCTGCGCTGTGTGTGTGGCCCTGCTGCCGCTTTAGCTAGGCTGCTGGCCCTGTTCCTCCTCACTGGTACCCCCTTCCCTTTTACTAGGCAACTTGAGTCTTTCCATGTGCTTCTGACCCCGCCGTGTTGCTTCACTGAGGTACAGTGTAGATCTACAACCTCCACTATCCCGGTCTTTTCTGTGCTGAGTGTTTCAGTCACAGATTCGGATCTGGTACCCAGTCTCTGCGTTCCTCTGGGGCGAGTTATGAGGTAAGTCAGTCTCCCAGATGTGTTCCTCTGTTTCTTGTACTCCTCTCCTCAGACTCTGGCTTCAGGCCTGAAAGTAGTCAGTGGCCCCTGGACTGCCTTGGGAGTCCCTGGATACAATTTGTTTCCAGAGTACAGCTCGTGGCGGTCTCCCTTAGTGTCAGAAATCTTTTCACCAGGGTTCAGAGTATATCTCCTACCGGGTCATTCCATGTCAAGTGAACCAATGATTATTACCTCTATATTTTTAATTCTTTTGAGATTTTGTTATTTGATAATAGCATGTCAGACAATGCAAAATGTGAAGAGAAAAATTTTTTTAAAAATTTATTTTTTTTTAAAATGATTTTCAAAGTTCGGAAAAAGTGTGAATTTCGCTGTTGCCTGCCTTTACGTTTCTCCTCATAACTAAGGCTAGGAATAAGATAGAGAGACAAAATAAACACCATTCTACTCAGAACTATACAGGCTTTCACCAGATATGTCACAAGAGGATCTTTGTTAATATTTTACCCATGTGATCGCAAGCGCAAAACTTTAAAACGTATTTCCGAAAAATCGGCGCGCTTTAAATATTTCAAAAACTGCCCATGTGTCTGCTTTGCTCTTAGCCACATCTGTACCAAATTTCAAGTTGGGATCGCAATGGGATCATATTTTAACATATTTTACTATTAATAGCGTCAATGGGTCATTCCATATCAAGTGATCTAAATATGAATATTTTTTTTTACCTGACGTCTTTAGATTTTTTTTTTTTTTTTCCTTTATGAAGTACTACTTTAGTTAATTACAAATTAAAAGTTTGGAATTTTTTTCTTCATCAGTTAATTTTTTACAGATTTTTAAAGTTTAAAAAAAGGGTGAATTTTGGCCTGGTACGACTTTAAATTTTTTTATCTCGGGCTAGAAATAAGATAGAGAAACAAAATAAACACCATTCTACTCAGAACTGTCCAGGCTTTCACCAGATATGTCACAAGAGTATATTTGTTAATTTTAATTTTTTACCTATGCGAATGCAAACGCAACATTTTGAAACGCATTTCCGAAAAAAACATTTTAATAAAAATTTTCCAAAACTGCCCATGTGTCTTTTATGCTCTTAGCCACATCTGTACCAAATTTCAAGTTGGGATCGTGATGGGATCATATTTTAAAATATTTAACTATGGTTAATCTCATTTTTATTAAATTTTGAAAAAACATATGAAAGACATACATTCAATCTTTTAACAAAATCTTGAGACATATAAAATATACAAAAAGAGAATTCACAAAGTTATTAGTAACTTTAAGATAAGCTGCAAATTTACTTTTGCGCTTATCTCTGGTGCAATATATACTACAATCTAAATATAATTCCAAACACTCAAGTATACAACCTTTCTCAGGGTTTTGAGATGTTCTGATGTCAAGGGGACAAGCAGCCCCAGCAGAATGATTTTTATCACTTGGCCCCTTCTAACAGGTTGACCACGTAAGTGGGTCATTACCCGTTGAGGCCTAGTTGGAATAGTCTATCGACTGGTGTACCGGAAAGGAAGGCCGAAATATTAATGATCTACTCACAGCTCAGAGTTTTCGATACCTGTCTAATGTTCACTAGAATTCTGAAGGTATAGGCGTAGAAAGGAAATACCTAGACTGAATGTATCAGATGGGAAGAAAAGAGAGATAGAAAAGAAGAGAGAGAGAGAAGAGAAACAAAAACCATTAGAAAAAGTTATACTGGGAAAGAAAAGCCACGTAAGAAAAAAAGAAAAAAAGGGGGGGGGGGGACGGGTGAGGTATGGGAAGGAGAAAGGGTACTCATCCCACTGGCTCCCCATCAGCCAGAGGTCGAGCCATATTATCTGTGCTGGAAAAGATACTCCTAAATTCTGCAGAGTCGTGAAAAAGAATCCATTCAACCCAAATCCCTAAGAATTTGTTCCGAGATCCCGACGCATCAGCTGCGAGCTCCTCCATTCGATATGTGTCCATCAATTCTTTGAACCAATCAAGTAGAGATGGAGCCCGGCTTGATTTCCAGAACCTCGGGATCACAGCACGAGCAGCCGAGATGCAAAAGCGGAGAATATCCCTCTTCTGTAGCCCAATAGGACCTGGAAAAATGGATAACATTGCCGATTCTGGGCAGCATTCGGCTTGTTTACCTGTTATCCGGGCGTATGCATTGAAAACCTCAGACCAGAACCGCCGGATTTCCCCACAACTCCACCAAATGTGTATCATTGTACCCTTCTCTTCCCCACAGCGCCAGCAGGTATCAGGGGTTCCAGGGAACATGTTCCGGAGTGTCGTCGGGCACAAGTACCATCTAGTGAGCAGCTTATAGCTTCTTTCTTGTGCAGAACAAGCGCTAGCTAGTGAGTGAGTAAATATAAAGCATTTCTGCCAATTAGCTTCTGAAATGCTACACCCCAATTCCCTCTCCCAAGCACGTTGGAAGTAAAGGGTGCCCTGCTCTCTCATGGACCCTAAGGCCTGGTATAGAACTGATATTTTGCGCCTCGGTGGAGCCTCCAGTTGGAATAACCTCTCCAATACGTTGGGCGTCAATCTTACCCTGCAAGAGTGGTCAGCTGAATATAATTATGCTCTGTATTGGAGAAATTCGAATCACTTAAGAGGTCTCGTAGGTTCTTTGAGTTGTAGCTCTGCCATCGGGGGCAAACCACCACTGGACAGAGTCTGTCCTACTCGGGTGTCATCCACAATCCGCCAACATAAAAATCTCTGCCTGTCAAATCTGGGTGGGAAAGATGGGTTGGAAAAAAGGGGAGTCAAAGGGCTAAGTCTGTCGTTTAAGCGGAGGGTTTTCGTCACTAGGTGCCATACCTTCAAGGTGTTTCTGGTCATGTCTGTCAAAGGTACTCGGTCTGTGGAGTCTTTAGGGGAAATCCAAAGCAGGTGTTTCAGCGGAATCCCCAAACCCTCTTGCTCCACCCCTACCCATTTCTTGGAGGACGCATGATAATGCCAATCTAGAGCTCTAACAAGAGAGGAAGCCTCAAAGTACGCTCGTATGTTGGGTAGTCCAACCCCTCCTCTGGTCTCGGGCAAGGATAGGATATTCATTTGCAATCAGGACCTCTTGCCCCCCAGACAAATCTAAGGATCATAGATTGCATTTTGGAGAGGAAACCTCTATCCAATAGAACAGGAACTGTCTGAAAAGTATATAAGAGTCGGGGCAAGACATCCATCTTGACTACGTTTATTCTCCCGAACCAGGATAGCTTTAATTGTCTATAGGAGGTAAATGCCGATTCCGCGTTAGTCAAAAGGGGTTGATAATTTAAATTGAATATTTGTTTAAGATCTTTTGGTATAAGGACTCCCAAGTACTTAATGGCTTCTACTTTCCATTTAAATGGGAACTGTTTAGATAGATGAGAAACCAATTCTCCAGGCAAAGAAATATTGAGTGCCTCGGTTTTGGAGCAATTCACTTTAAAGTTGCTCAATTGTCCGAACCGTTCAAACTCCATTAAGACCGAAGGGATGGAGACCAGGTGCTGGGAGATGTAAAGTAGCAGGTCATCTGCAAATAAGGCTAATTTGTGATGACTCTGTCCCAGCTTGACCCCATGGACGCATTCATTGGACCTAAGTGCAAAATATTTAACTATTATAGTGTCAATTCAAAAGTCACCAAGAACACAATCAGTCATTTTTTCACAATTGCCCGTCAATAGTTTGAATTTGATATAAAGAAACATAGTCTTGTAACATCTCAAATGAAAGCTGTTACCGTTCTGAGTAAAATGATGCCTCTCCCACTTCATTATCTTATTTCTAGCCTGAGATAAAAAAAAATTAAAGTCGTACCAGGCCAAAATTCACCCTTTTTTTAAACTTTAAAAATCTGTAAAAAATTAACTGATGAAGAAAAAAATTCCAAACTTTTAATTTGTAATTAACTAAAGTAGTACTTCATAAAGGAAAAAAAAAAAAAAAAATCTAAAGACGTCAGGTAAAAAAAAATATTCATATTTAGATCACTTGATATGGAATGACCCATTGATGCTCTTACTAGTAAAATATGTTAAAATATGATCCCATTGCGATCCCAACTTGAAATTTGGTACAGATGTGGCTAAGAGCATAGCAGACACATGGGCAGTTTTTGAAATATTTAAAGCGCGCCGATTTTTCGGAAATGCGTTTTAAAGTTTTGCGCTTGCGATCACATGGGTAAAATATTAACAAATATCCTCTTGTGACATATCTGATGAAAGCCTGGACAGTTCTGAGTAGATTGGTGTTTATTTTGTTTCTCTATCTTATTTCTAGCCCGAGATATGATAGAAAATGTAAAGCCATACCAGGCCAAAATTCACACTTTTTTAAAACTTTAAAAATCTGTAAAAAATTAACAGATAAAGAAAAAAATTCAAAACTTTTTTTTTGTAATTAGATAAAGTTGTTCTTCAGATAGAAAAATTTTTTTAAAAATCTGAGGACGTCAGGGAAAAAAAATATTCATTTTTGGATCACTTGACATGGAATGACCCTACCGTGGTCTGGTGGTCTGCTCCCAACCCCCTGTCGCAGGTCCTAAAAATGGTTTTATGATATGTACAAGGTTAGATCCATCAATGTGGCTTAATCCCGCCTGGCTGATGGTTACCTGTGGGTATAGTGTGCTCTACCCCTTTAATTTGCCCAAAGTCTAACGTGCGTTTGCTGAATATCTGCTCATATTCTTTTACTACCCGGTATACTCCATGCTTTTGATGGGAAGGTGTAGAACTGGTACCCACATGTAGCTTTTGGCACCAACCCTCCAGTTTTTCCCCTGAGCCATTGTCATCCGCCTGACTTGACGGGCTCAAGGGCTCGACGGCTGTGATGACATTGTTATCAACCGTGAACAATTTAGCCATGGTAGCATACTTTGGTAATGTGACCTCATCTGCCCCGCAATTCAAAAGGCGTAATGGCACTCTTCCCTGGTGTACCTCGACTACCCCTCTGGCTGTTAGTATAGTGGGTCTACTGTCTGAGTACACGGGTTCTACCAGGGCTTGGTATTCTTGCCCTTTAATGCCTATTGCAGCTCTACACCAGACCAACATTTCAGTTTTGGGAGGTATTACAATGGGTATTGGATCACTTACTCGTACACTGACAATTTCACCTCCTGATATGTCTACCTGTTGTTTTATCATCAAGGCTTTTATTTTTTTGTGCAGAAGCCTCTGCTGTCCGGTTCTGGCAGTCTCGGCGATTTGCTGCAAGACAGTAATTACCTCGGAAAAAGAATTTTCAATTACATTCATTCCTAGTAACGTTACTGGTTCACGATCTCGCCGGTCAACATCTACAATTAAAATACCCTGGTTCTGCAATTCTACCTTCCCAACCTGAATGGTCATTTCTCTGAACCCAACTTGCGGTATTGGTTGACCATTACTAGCCTATAAGTTCACTACAATGTCAGTTGGACCACTATTAATGTCTGAATCAGCCCAGTACCTTTTGTATAAAACATGTGGAATCGATGTTATCTGGGACCCGGTATCCAACAAGGCATTAAAGGGAATGCCATCCAACACAATAGGGATGACTGGACGTCCTCCCACGAATCTGTCATCCCAGGCTGAAGGACCTTGAGAGTTTACTCCTGAGAAGCGGCCCGCCTGCCCAGAGGATCCTTGTTTAAAGCACATTCCCGGGCGAAGTGACCTGGTTTCTGACAACGGTGGCAAATGGGTTGTCCATCCAGCTGATAGCGTTCGCTGGATCATCCTCTCGTCGCTTGGTACCTCCTGAGCCTCATCCATGGGACATCCTCCTTGCTGGTCGCCAACTCGATCTTGGGTGCAGGCTTGGATCCTCGCAGCTCCTTGATGACTTTAGCCATGGAAATAACAGTGTCTGTCAGAGCATATGGCTTTTGGTTGAGGGCCTCATTAGAGATAGGCTCTTGGTGTTCAGCAGCAGTCTCTGACATGGCTGATGTCGCTGATACTCCTGGCTGCTGGGGGTGCTGCTGTGGGGCCTTGGGTGAAGTTCAGATCCCCGGGTGCCTCTACCTGCTGAAGACGAATGGCTCTGTCTTTTAACTCAGCAAATGTCATTTCAGGATTCTGAATAATCATCATACTCAGCTGTCCTCTGTGAGAAGGGGATAAGAGGCCCTCTATAAAACTGGTCAATTAACATTTTGTCAGCTCCCGTAGCTAAGGCAGGTTCTGCTAGTTTAAGTGCTTTGAGTGCTTCCTGCAAGTTTAAGGCATAGTCTCTGGCACTCTCCTTGGGCTTTTGCTGACATCCAAAGAACCTCATTTTAGCCCAGGTGTCAGCATTGGATTCAAATGCTACTTTTAGTCAAGCTACAAGTGTCTTTGTCTGTGTCCAGCCAGGACACTACTTTCCGCTGTGCATTGCCAGTTAATTCTCCAATAATCATGCAGACACGCTAGGCTTCAGTTAGGGGGTACATCACATAGTAAGCTTGTATTTTAGTAATAAAGTCATTAATGGTACATTTACACGCGGCCACAGGAAGGTAGGAACAGGCAGGCATCGGACACAATTGTGCCTGTTGCCTTGAAAAGACCACGATGTGGCTGTGTGTAATTCAGGACTTTCCTTCCTTCAGGGAAGACACAGGAAGGAAAGTCCTGAATTACACGCAGCCACATCGTGGTCTTTTCAAGGCAACAGGCACAATTGTATCTGATGCCTGCCTGTTCCTACCTTCCTGTGGCCGCGTATAAATGTACCATAAGGGTGTTGGGCTCACCGGAGTATTGGTGCAGCCACATTGCTCCTGGAGTATACGGCATCAGGAGTGGCATGATAGGTGCTGCTCCTTGCGCCGCGGATACTCCGCTGGTGCTTCTCTATTATCCAGTGCTAGACTTTCGTCGGCTACTCCGCCGCTGTCCGGCGCCACTGGTTCCTCCGGTTGCGACATCCTGTGACCCCTTAGTTAAGGTCGACCCTCCTGTCTTCCGCTTCCGTCCGGATGTCTCACAAAGGTTCCACGGTGCACAAGGGATTCTTTTCCCTTCCGGATGACGTCAGAGAGCTTTGCAGAGTGCTGCCCACTATAACACACCCCCTTTTCTTCCCGCACATCGCACGCTCTGTAATGGCGGAATTTCAAAATTACAGCCCTTGTGGCGCAGTTCAAATTCAGTTTGCCGCGCGCTCTGCAATGGCGGCAGGTTCAAAACAGTCACAAATCACGGCACCCACTGCCCGGTTTACCGGGCACGGTAGATCCTGTTCATGACGCCAAGTTGTGGAGCCCACTGGGATGGGGTACTCGGTACTGGACCAGGGTATTGTTGGGGATATCACGACGGTCTTGGTCCGGATCGTGTCCCGGGTTCCGCAAGTAAATGGGGGATATTAACAGGGAATATTGTTTGTCGTGAAGCCACCCATGGGTTGTGGTCAGGGTGACCACTGCTGCTGCAGAACCTCCGGGGATGATGTTGGGCAGCTGGGGATGTAATGGCTCTCCTCAGGTAGAGCTGGGTTCCCCGGGGCAGTGGTAGTAATAGTCTATGGATGTTGCAGGATAGGGGTAGTAGTAGAGATGATGGGAGTTTGTGAGGGTACGCAGGGTTTGAGCACAAGGATCACACACACGGTTTTGAAGTTTTCCAAGGCTTTACTGGAGTTGTTGATCAGCAAGTACTGTCCATGGAGTCTGTACCGGGGCTGGGTTGCTCCCACCTTGTCCGGGTCCTCAGCTTCCCACTGCTGCGCTGTGTGTGTGGCCCTGCTGCCGCTTTAGCTAGGCTGCTGGCCCTGTTCCTCCTCACAGGTATCCCCTTTTGCTAGGCAACTTGAGTCTTTCCATGTGCTTCTGACCCCGCCGTGTTGCTTCACTGAGGTACAGTGTAGATCTACAACCTCCACTATCCCGGTATTTCTGTGCTGTGTGATTCAGTCACAGATTCGGATCCAGTATCCGGTCTCTGTACTCCTCTGAGGCGATTTATGAGTTAAGTCAGTCTCCCAGATATGTTCCTCTGTTTCTTGTACTCCTGTCTTCAGACCCTGGCTTCAGGCCTGAAAGTAGTCAGTGGTCCCTGTCAGGACCTCAGCACTGCTCCCATTTACAGGTCCTCCTCCTAGTGCTCCCAGCACTAAACTGAAAGGTCAACTGTCAACTATCAACTAACTACTTCTTCCTCAGACCAGTCAGACCAGAATACATCGGAGCTGCTTGAGCTCCCACTTCTGGCCTAGAGGTGCTAGTGCAATGTCCAGTGTTGTGTGGGAAGCTAACCCTTGTGATGTTACTGTGGCACATTAACCCCTGGGATGCCACACATGTCTGTAATTTTTCAACAGTAATTCTTTACTGTAAGAGCAGTGAGATTATGGAACTCTCTGCCACATGATGTTGTAATGAGTGAGTCACTACTAACATTTAAGAAGGGCCTGGATGCCTTTCTTGAAAACTATAATATTATCAGTTATACATACTAGATTCTTTGATAGGGCATTGATCCAGGGAATTAGTCTGATTGCCGTATCTGGAGTCAGGAAGGAATTTTTTCCCCTAATGTGGAGCTTAGTGTTGCCACATGGGGTTTTTTTTGCCTTCCTCTGGATCAATATGTTAGGCTATGGGTTGAACTAGATGGACTTAAAGTCTTCCTTCAACCTTAAAAACTATGTTACTATGTTACTATGTTACTATGTAATTCTGCACGGACCGTGTCGCCGTGTGGAGTACATGCATGTCCGTGTGCTCCACACGGCGATATGTCCTTTTTTTGCGGAGGCACAGACCACTTTTAGCAGAAAATGTCCATGCACACAGGTGCAGACAACAGTGAGGGTACCTTTACACGCCGCTACTGGCGGGTGGATACAACCAGCTACATGCTACAAATGTAGCTTGCATCGGCAATGTACCCCGTAGTAGCGGCGTGTGAAGACGGTAGGAGGCACCCGGCAGTAGATGCATCTGTTTCCGAGCACTGCCCTGAAACAGGTGGCTACACAAGCGATTGTAGCGAGCTGTATCGGCGTGTAAAGAAGGAACAGAAGGGATGTTTCTACACCATGCTATGTACCTGGTATGTAGCTGGGGCGTGACACAGGCTCCGGGCTACCGCGCCCCATCAGCGATCATTGGAGGAAGCTCCTGCATTACGATTGGTAGTCGCTGCATAGGGCGGCATATTTAAGGAGCTGACCAGTCACACTACACAATTGCTCGAGCGTCATGTATTAAACAGCCTCCTGCGCTGGCTGCCCAATCATGATGTTCTTGCTTTGTCCTATCAGCGTACGGACGTCTCGTAATCCACAATTGTGGCACGCCTATGTGCTGTCCCTGCTGCACCAGGTCCGCCCATATTAGCTTGTTGTAGCGGTGTGTAAATGAGGTAAGGTAAGCTACAGATGGCTGCTTGTGGCACCCGGCGGTGTATCCAGAGATAGATGTAACGTAGCGTAGCGCACCTTGTTGCGGCGTGTAAAGGTGGTGCGTTTACCGTTTGTAACCGTTTGTGCGTGCTCGTGCACGTGAAGTAGCTGGTTGTATCCACCCGCCAGTAGCGGCGTGTAAAGGTACCCTGACTGTTTCGGATGTAATCACCCTTCAACTGGTCTTTGCTGGGGCATTGTGTCACCAGCCTTAGGATTGTTACATCCAATAGGTGGCGCTAGAGTTTAACTTTTTTTCACTATACGAAAAGGAGTTTTACATATTTAAATACCCGAGGAAGCATTGCATGACCATAAGTATCCTTATGCCATTTTGGCTCTCCCTAGAATAAGAAATCTTCCCCCTTAAACTTCACTTCCTTTAGGTGATCTCCTTTTGGACTCTGCACAAAAAGTGAAACCAAAAACAGCTAAAAAAAAATCCAAGTGCAGTGAAATTGCAAAAAAGTGTGATTGCATATTTTGATTTTTGTTTTTTTATTCACCATGTTCACTATATGGTAAAACTGATGTGTCTGTATGATGTCTCGGGTCAGTACTATATGGTAACATTTATGTGTCAGTATGATGCTTCGAGTCAGTACTATATGGCAACACTGACATGTGGGTATGACATATACAAATACAAATATGTATTTTTTTATATTTATAGTCAAAAAAGGGATGATTTGAACTTTTCACTTTTTTTATTTTTTTCATTTTTTTAAAACTTTTTGTATTTTTTCTATATCTTACTCAGACTATTAAGGGCGCCTCATAACCGCTCTGTCTGATTCCTTCTCCTATTCACAGATGAGTTGCTCCACCACTCTGAATAGCAAAAATGATCATTTTCAGCAGGCGCTCACTGGGCATCTAGAGGAAAAGATTCATGACAGCCTGTGGCCTCCTCACAGGAGCCTGCACCCATAGCAATGCATCAAGGCCCTGTGATTTGATCATGGGGCTGCCAATGCCGACAGGGAACAGTACAATAGTTACCGCTGTGGTTTAGAATGCACTGTCAGTGATTGACAGTGCAATTTAAAGGGTTAACAGTGCCGATCGGATCACTGGTCCAATTGGTCCTGTTAGCTGCACATGTCAACTGATCAGATCAGCTGACACGCAGCCCGACGACTTCCTGGACACCCGGCGCACAGCGCATGCGCGGCTCCATATACGAGAACGGAGGCGGGCGTTCATGAGGGGAGGCAGCAGGCGAGCACCATGACTGACAAGAGGAGGCGGGTCGGAGGAGCGTGAAACCCCGCCTCCCGGTCTTAGGTCTTCTTAAGAGTAAGCCTTTATATAAGTTCATATTTAATAGTATAAAGGGCATCAAAAGCTTATAGCCACCTTCCCTGAATGCAGCCTTAGTGCTGCAGAAGGTGGCTATTATAGCTTTTGATGTCCAGGGGGGGTGACAGGTTCGCTTTAAGCAAAACAACAATATCATGGCAAACGTACAGTGAAGGACTGACTGTAAGGTAGCAGGGATAGTGTGCACCTGAGCTGTCCCTCAAGCTATGGGTCCCTATGCTAATTGCTATCCCCAAGATTACTTCTGAAGGTGGGGAAGCTGGGGTCTCATACCTTACTTGACTCCTGGATATGACTCACCTAGTAAAGAATCAGATGAGCATGGAAACACACAGGGAACTCAGGCTAGGCAACTGATATAGTAGGGTTCCAAGACGTTCTCCAAATGGAACTTTTGCTCCTGCAGAAGGAACGATACCTCTGCTACACAGTAACAAGCTTCTCCACAGGTCAAAATACAAATTTTATATCCGGCATTGAGTGAAGCCGTAAGCTGGAACATATAGTGGAAGGGGAAGAAAATCATAAGCTGCAGCTGAAATGAAGGCCATGAGAATACTCAGACAGCAGGAGAGAGGTCCTTAACCTTTTCAGCATAGGAGAGGACGTTTATCAGCAAAATAACAATTAAGTGAACTTTACAGAAGGCCTGCAATATATTTAATACTGAGACCTTCAGACTCCAGGTCCAGAGGTTCCAGGAAATTCATACAGAAGAAAGTAGACCTTAGAGGTCCAATTTCTTCTCTACTGTATTCCTGGAATTTCTACACGTGGAAAGACTGCAGCATACCGGATACTATTGATATCTTGGTTATCAAATGCTTGAATAATGGTTGTGACGTCTCACAACCTTCACAGGTGAGCCTGTATATCACATTTCAGTCTTTATTTCTCATTAATGTGCACCTTTTCCTTAAAGGAATTTAACTCCATGTCCAGAGGTGACATCAGGAAGAGGTGCACTCATGAAAGCTTGTCTGGCTTTAGATAACAAATGTACAGACACTACATGTGACAGTAGACTTGTGTATGTGCACTCCCCGCTATGAGAATTCTCTGGTCACATTCCAACTAGACATACTGTATCTGGCCTAACTCAATTGAGTTGCATTGAGAGAGGTTGTGCACGTCTAGTCGGCATGTGACTGAATGTATGCAGATTGCATTTTTATGTTCATGCGTATGCTGCACTTGGCTCGGAGTGCACATGCTGTTAGATTCACAAGTCTCCTGTCATATGTAATATAGTAGTTATAAAAAAAATGTAAATGAAAAAATTAAATATAAATATTACACTCTGATGTAACCAATTAATAAAAGCAAAAAATAGGTTTTCAAGGGCCCCTAGCATGTGGGAAAAGCGTTAATGCATTAGGTCATCTGTTTTAATTCAACCTTGTCAATTTCACTGTGTTTGCTTAGAATGATTGATAATAAAATGCTGCTGCCAATGACTATAAAATTTTGGATTAAAATTCTAATGTATTTTCCTTTAGTCCAATCAGTTGCACAACAGGTGAGAAAATTCTTCCATCAACTCATCCAACCCTATGGATGGAAACACCGTTATGCGAGATGCATGCGAGTATCTCGCATGACTCACCTGCAACGGCCCCTTTCATCTCTGGACGGTGGCGTGGAGCTGCATAGAAACACAATCAGCTGACACGATCTCTTCAGGGAAGCAGGGGCTGCTCCAGGTGAGTCATGTGAGTTGCATGAGAGATACTTGCATGCATCTCGCATAAGTGTGCTTCCACCCTTACCCAAACACGGGTGTCTGGCACCAATTGTTTTAGACAGACAGATCTTTGGTCAGTGGAAAGGGCCATAGGTTTGCTTTCCCTACATGACATTGGGCAAATAAACAGCAAAATAATGAGGAAAAGTTGTAAAATGCTTATAAAAATAAGCAACTTTGCAATTTGTTTCTTATTAAAAATCCTCTCTATTCTCAAGAAGAACGGGAATTTTAATTTTATAGTTTTTGAATCTGGCTGAAACTGTATGCAACCACATGCCCGCATGCAGTATCTCCCCTATTGACTTACGATGGGGACGCAGGCTCATGCAGCGGCATGTGGTTGCAGGTTGCATACAGTTCCACCCGGATCCGGCTGAGAACGGTTTTTAACAACCAAAAATGCTGTTTGTAAAGTTTTTTTGTGTTTTTTTTTAAAAAAAAAAACCTAAACAACTGGATCCAGGGCAATGCAGCCTAAAAGGAAATGGTGCTCTATGGAACCCGTATCCGGCGGAAGCCAGATCCTGCTGGATCCAGACTCCGGATCCAGGTTTTTTGACTGAGCATGCCCAGAAGCCAGTTTCATATGACACACCTATGTTATTTGTTACCGGATCCGTCAAAAAAACTGACACAACTAGATGCAACTGGATGCTACAACACTGATTTTATGCTGGATCTGTCAGACGGATCAGTAATTATATTGGTGCAGGAGCATCCAGTTGCGTCAGGTTTTACAATAGCGAGGGATGTGGTTTTCTCCATATTCCTGCCAAGTTCAAAAACTGGTAGGGTGAAACCAGCCTTACCAGCCACCTCTGCGGTCCCAGCATGGTTGGTTACCTGTGCAAGAAGCAGTAGAATCAGGCTCTATGCTTTAATGTCTGTAGAGCCGCTTTGAAGCTGGCCGGATTGCTGCAAAACTCCTAAAATTAAAATCCCCATTCTTAAGAACAAATAGGAATTTTAATAACAAATAAATTGTAAAATTCCATGTCCTTAGAAGAACTTTACAATCTTAACCACTTATCAATTTATTAACAATCAATGATCTTTTACTGTTAAAAAAAAGCTTAATGGCTCCTGTTCGCCCTTTTGGGCACTGAAGCTTGGTTTGTGGTGGCACTATGGATGGTTGCTGATCACACCAGTGGTATGGAACACTGGAACTCAGTATCAAAAGATAAAGAGTTATCGACCAATAGTCTCTTCAGGGCAGATGTCGCTGTGATAGAGCATTGATGAGCTGCAGCTGCTGATTGGCTGCTGTGGACATGACACTACGATGCCACAAGACCCGCCAGGAATAGCGGCAACAACATTGCAGGTATGATGCCAACAGCTCATTTGTCTCCGATTTTTACAGTTATACAGGAGATGAGGCTCTTCTACACCTGTCCTTAGTACCAAGGGTACCGTCACACCTGATTTTTCAGGCGACGCTGGGGCATGGCCTATCGCCGACGACATCGCCAATGTGTCACCTAATGTGAATGGGCGAGGGCGACGCATTTGAGCAGTCGCCTGGTGTCAGAGCAACGCTCTGATGCCAGGCAACCACTCTGGGGGCGATGTGTACACATCGCCCCATGTAAATGGGGGACGGCGATCTGAGCCATAGGCTCCCATGTTAAGGCATCGCCGCTGGGGTTTTTAGACAGCCCAGCGGCGGCGACGCCTGTCATATCACGTTGCCGGAGGTGTTGCCGCATGTAAACATGCGACGGCGACGCTGGCGGGGCGCCAAAAACGTGCGCGCTCCCACCCGTCGCCGATGACATCTCCGGCGGCGTCACCTGGTGTGACGGGACCCTAAGAGTCCTTCCTTTACAGACCCCTCAATCCACTTTCTAATTTATATAATATGACCGAACCATTGAGGACACCACCCAGATATCAATCTCTCCCTCACTCTGGTCACAAGTCTGTCACACACTGGTCCTACTTTGCCCAGTTTTAGCCTCTCAAGGTTGATGTCATCTACAACCACATTTGCTCCTTCATGGGCTGATGTCTCTGCAAAAGCCCCAACAGTCAACCCTCAAGGTTATAAGCACATTTAGTTCTCAGACCTCTACTACTTGTCTTGTTTCCTTCCGGCAGGGATGCCGACATGTTCACCATCGTGGCTGCCAAGCTGTGTCCTCCCCAGTCCTCTACCCGGATCCATCTGGGGAGCAGGTCCCCATGCACCAGGGCCTGTGCATGTCTCACAGGTCATCTGACAAGATCCTTAGGACGTGCACACACGCACTCAGAAACTGTTCCCCAGCCTATGGCTGGGAGGCACTAGGTATTTAAAGTACTTTCACCAGTAGGGAGCTGCCCGAGTAATTAGGTTCCTGGTTAGTCTGATGCTGTCAGGTACAACAGTCTGCTGTCTGCCCACTATCTGACTACACAAACCTGACCCACCTGTCTCCTGCACCTGAACCTGACCTACCTGTCTCCAGAACCTGAACCTGTTCTGCTTGTTTCGTGAACCTGTAACCATCCTGCCAGTCCACCTCCTGTATCTGAACCTGTCCCGTTCATCTCCTGCACCTGCTCTGTCCTGCCTGCCTCCATACTTGCATCCCTGACCTTTGGCCAGCTGTTGCAGTACTGAGGACTGGCCTGAAGCGGTACCTGGTGTGTACCCATAGCTAAATCCATCCTCACCATCAGAAGATCTGGTGTAAGCCCGGTAGACACTTGGTTACGCCTCTCCTGGGTAAGCCCAGTCCATGGTGCTGTGGGCCAACGCCCACTACCATTACAATGGTTAGGATTTTGAAACTTGACTGCAATATTTTGATGGCTCCCAAGAATGCCCATCAAATGATCCACTTTGCAATATCCCATAAGTTTCTTATTGCTTTCTTATTGCTCAATCCAACCTCCAGCTCAGCTCCTGAGGCTTTCAGACTTCTTCTGGATAGACAAGCTGCATCAAGTTCAACGGCATGAACTGATCAAGATATTGTTACCTCTTCTGGGACCAATGTAGTTTACAAGAGAAATATAGTCCATTTCCATTAAACGTTTCGGTTTGGCTTCCCCTAGATTTCCAGTGATCTCCTTCATTTACCAACTTTATTACCAAATAGCTGGGAACTAGGGATGGGCGAATCTACTCGCTAGGACTCGTTACTCGGCGAGTAGTAAGGGACTCGCAGGACTCGGTACTCTGCGAGTTTCCCTGCGTTTACTCGCACGAGTCCAATGCAAATCAATGGCAATCCTAGTTTTGTCAGAGACGCTGACAAAACTAGGATTGCCATTGTCTTGCATTAGACTCGGCTACTGTGCCAGTGATAGCAGGGAAACTCGCAGAGTAAGAGCTGTCTGCTCTGTGCAGCTCCAGGGTCCTAGAGCTCGCCTGCTGCCTGATGTAGCAGAGCTGAGATTGTTCTCAGTCTGCTCATTCCCTGTACATAGACATCTATATCTATGCACAGGGTATGTAGCAGAGAGGACATCGCGTTTTGGACTACGTCGGACGGAAGAGGATTTTTTTAATTAAAGATGGAGTCCCTAATGGCTTTTTTTTTATTTCTAATAAAACATTTTCTCTGTGTGGTGTTTTTTTTAACCCTTTATTGGAGATTCTTAGTGGCCAGGTCAAACCTGGCCTGACATTAAGAATCCCGGGCTTAATACCAGCTTGTATAACAAAGGTGGTATTAACCCCTTTATTACCCAGCGTGCCACCGCCACCAGGGCCGCTGGAAGAGCGGGGTTCAGCGCCAGAGGATGGCACTTCAATGAACGCGCCATCTTCTGGGGCGGCTGCGGGCTGCAATTTGCAGCGGGGGGTGCCCAGAAAGCTTGGGCCTCCCTGCGCTGCGGATTCCAGCCCCCAGCTGCTTAGCTGTACCTGGCTAGACATAGAAATTGCGCGGAGCCCCACACATTTTTTTTTTATTATTTCATGAAATAATAAAAAAAAGGGCTCCCATATATTCTTGTGTCTGGCCAGGTACAAATAGGCACCTGGGGGTTGGGGGCAGCCCGTCGCTGCCTGCTGGATCCGGCTGGTTCCAGAAATACGGCGAAGCCCACGTCAAATTTTTTTCTGACAAATCCATAAAACAATGTAAATAAAAGGGACTGCATCTTTATTAACCCCTGGACCATGGGCGAGGGGTTAATAAAGATGCAGTCCCTTTTTTAGGATTGTTTTATTGATTTTTCAGAAAAAAAATGACGTAGGCTTCGCCGTATTTCTGGAACCAGCCAGATCCAGCAGGCAGCGACGGGCTGCCCCCAACCCCCAGGTGCCTATTTGTACCTGGCTGGACACAAGAATATAGGCGAGCCCTCTTTTTTTATTATTTCATGAATTTCATGAAATAATAAAAAAAAAATGCGTGGGGCTCCGCGCAATTTCTATGTCTAGCCAGGTACAGCTAAGCAGCTGGGGGCTGGAATCCGCAGCGCAGGGAGGCCCAAGCTTTCTGGGCACCCCCCGCTGCAAATTGCAGCCCGCAGCCGCCCCAGAAGATGGCGCGTTCTTTGAAGCGCCATCCTCTGGCGCTGAACCCCGCTCTTCCAGCGGCCCTGGTGGCGGTGGCACGCTGGGTAATAAGGGGGTTAATACCAGCTTTGTTATACAAGCTGGAATTAAGCCCGAGATTCTTAATGTCAGGCCAGGATTGACCCGGTCACGAAGAATCTCCAATAAAGGGTTAAAAAAAAGACAACACAGAGAAAATTTTTTATTAGAAATAAAAAAAAAAAGCCATTAGGGACTCCATCTTTAATTAAAAAAAATCCTCTTCCGTCCGACGTAGTCCAAAACGCGATGTCTTCTCTGCTACATCCCCTGTGCATAGATATAGATGTCTATGCACAGGGAATGAGCAGACTGAGAACAATCTCAGCTCTGCTACATCAGGCAGCAGGCGGGCTCTAGGACCCTGGAGCTGCACAGAGCAGACAGCTCTTACTCTGCGAGTTTCCCTGCTATCACTGGCACAGTAGCGAGTCCAATGCAAGACAATGGCAATCCTAGTTTTGTCAGCGTCTCTGACAAAACTAGGATTGCCATTGATTTGCATTGCACTCGTGCGAGTAAATGCTGGGAAACTCGCAGAGTACCGAGTCCTAGCAGATAGAGCCTGAAGCTTCCGAGACACATCTGCAATTTGTAAATCGCACATTACTCGCTATTACTCGCTTCCCCATTCATTAACATTGGACTCGCTAGACTCGCAACGAGTAGCGAGTCCCGGGCTCGGAATCGCTAGAGTCAAGCGATTCCGAGTAATTTAGGACTCGCCCATCACTACTGGGAACCAAGAATGGTTCACCCATGGATCTCAGCAGGTCTTTTTAGATAAGCAGATGTGGTTGATGGAGATTCATTAAAAATTCACTTATGTGATTTTATCAAAGCCAACCTCCCTATCCCCAACCGAGAATTCTTCCTATTTATGTAGATCAAACTTATCGCTCTATGGTTAAATGGGAGTCTCTCAGCCAACCGACTTTGAAAACTTGCGTAAGAGAAATCTATAAACTTGATGTCACAATGTTCTCTTACCTGGGAGACTTGTGACTGGTTTGGGACCTCTGTCTCATTCCTTTATTGAGATTTAATTTTAAATGTATTTCTT
>JARQOC010000010.1:61486063-61503962 GCA_033576535.1 Allobates femoralis | reverse complement strand
ACCGATGGACAAGCCTAGGTCTAACACACCACCGATGGACAAGCCTAGGTCTAACACACCACCGATGGACAAGCCTAGGTCTAACACACCACCGGTGGACAAACCTAGGTCTAATAAACCACGAATGGACAAGCCTAGATCTAACACACCACCGATGGACAAGCCTAGATCTAACACACCACCGATGGACAAATCTAGGTATAATACACCACTCATGGACAAGCCTAGGTCTAACACACCACCGATGGACAAGCCTAGGTCTAACACACCACCAATGGACAAGCCTAGGTCTAACATACCACTGATGGACAATCCTAGTCTAACACATCACATCACAGATGGACAAGCTAAGGTCTAACAAACCACCGATGGACAAGCCTAGGTCTAACACACCACCGATGGGCAAACCTAGGTCTAACACACTACCAATGGATAAACGTAGGTCTAACACACCACCGATGGACAAGCCTAGGTCTAATACACCATCAATGGACAAGCATAGGTCTAATACACCACCAATAGACAAACCTAGGTCTAACACACCACTGATGGACTAGGCTAGGATTAACACATCACCGATGCACAAGCCTTGGTCTAACATACCACCAATGGACAATCCTAGGTCTAACACACCCCTGATAGCCACTTAGGTCTAACACACAACCGATAGACAAGCCTAGGTCTAACACACCAGTGATGGACAAGCCTAGGTCTAAAAAACCACCAATAGCCACCTACGTCTAACACACCACCAATGGACAAGCCTAGGTCTGACACACCACTGATAGACAAGTCTAAAGGCCCTGTTACAAGGGGCTACAGAGGTTTTGTGATGTTGCGACGACCTCGCCAACGATATCGCTGTATGTGACACGCACCAGAGATCGGCCCCCGCGCTGGGAGATCGCTGATCGGTAACGAATGGCCTGGCCTTTTTTTCGATCAGCGATCTCCCATTGGCCAGGCTGCATCGCTGTGTGTGACAGGGACAACGACCAGCGATCCCCAGTCTGCGCCCAAGACCCTGAATAATCCCAATGACCATCAGATGTCGGCGCATCGCTCGTTGATCGCTGGTATGGCTGCCTGTCTGGCATCTCACCAACGATCACATAGCTATGTTCCAGCGATCCTGGTCAGGTCGGATCGTTGTCGGGATCGCTGGAACATCACTATGTTTAACGGGACCTTAAGTCTAACTATCTCACCAGCTAACTGCAGATCTTCCAGACACCACCTGTGGACAATCCAAAAACTTTCTTCTCTTGACAGTAAACCACTCTCTTCCATTAGCTATTTTCCACCTCTCTGGAGATCTCGCCTACAAAAAGATGTTGATAACGTAGAATGGTCTAAAGAAGCGCTATGAAAACGATGGATGGTGTCAAACACAAAAAAAGTATCAGCAGAGAATAAAGGTGCTTAAAAATGTTAGTAAACTGTCAATTGACAGCTAGTGATGGGGCTTCATGCGAAATCATGACGCCGTGGGGTCAGCGGGACTCATGATGCCATGCCAAATGTCAGGCGCTCTCAAATCATGGAAAAACTCGAGAGATCATTTTACCAGGCAGCGCCCAACCTTCAACTCTCTCTATTCTTGGGCACTGAAGGACCATTGTCATTCAGAGCAGCAACCTACACCTACTGGGAGGTGTCATTATCCCGGCCCCATTATTCTTATTATTGTCCGCAATCTTTCACAACCTCCCTTTAACATCGCGGTCGGACTTGGTGACTTTTTCCTGCCCCAGCCACTAGGGGGCACAGGATTCCTTTGGTTGCTGGTGCTGGGGAAGGGGGGCGATGTCCTCATCGGGACCTGCTCCTTTGGCTCCTGCCTCTGTCGCTAGGCATCGTCATGCTCCTCCTGTGGGTGATGCTGGTTACAGGAGAGAGGTACCTGCCTGGGAAGCGCCGGCTTCGTTCTTCTACGAAAAGTGGGGTGGTTGGTACCAGTCATGCATCACAATCTGGTCTGGTTGTAGGGGCAGTCCGGATGAGGTCATCAGGCTGTGACCTCCAGCCTATGAAAGGGAACTGCACCCTTCAAATACCTTGGAGCCTGTCCTGCGAACCACCACATATATTCTTGGTTTTCCCAGTGATCTAGTTTATGCTCTATTATAGTGACTCTGACCTTGACGATTTTGTACATTTGCTGCCCTCCCAGCTTTTGACGGTGCCTTCTGATTATGTTTTTGGATCCTGATTGTGTCTATTCCCTGACCTCCTAGTCTAGTCCCCTCCTGGCGTCCTCCCTGCTGCGGTCTGCCTCTCACCTATAGGCAGTTACCTCCTGGGCACTGCTATAATTCCAAATCCCTGTATGAAGGGGTCTTGGAGTTTCTCAGGGTGCTGCCTTACCAGCAGCTCAGCCTTTGCAGTGGACGGTCGTCACACTCCCAAGGTTAGCACCATAACTTGGGGGTTGGAGTAGATGACCCAGGAGGTCTCTTCCAACTCTACCTTACTATTATTCATCCACCTTGAGAGATTATTGCAAAGGAAAGACATCCCATCCAACCTTTTTTTTTTACCTTTTGCTCAATTCGAGTAACTTCTGCTACCGTATTAAGTCTATCCTCTAGTGTTGAAGGTCACATCTCATTTCCCATTTTGTTACAGCTGCATTGCACTGTGTTAAGTAACAGCAGAAACATACAAAGTATCCATTGTGTACACAACATGCTTAGTGATTATTAGTAATCATGTGCCCATCAGAGATATGTAATAAACCACGCCTGATAGCAAGCACACAGCAATATGTACATATAGGAGGGGTAAGTCAGGACACATTATAAAAGGACATTCTGCTTCTAAATCAGAAGTTGTATTAACTGTTAATTGTGCATAAAAGCTGAAGTGGCCTCTATAAAGGCAAAGTAATTTTCATGTTTTGCATCCCTATCATGAACTACTGTATACACAGGATCTGTGGCGCCCCTGCGACCAGGCGGCCACAGGGTGAACTGCAGCTAGACGAGGTAAGACGGTCAACTCGCAAAACACCCACACACAGACACACTCCGACCCTAAGCCAATCACTCTATGTTGGGCAAGGGGTGGCAGGACTGGGTGGGAAGTAGAACAGACCACGGGCAAGTGGGTGGAGGAACAGTAGTAAAACACTGGAACACTAAGTTGGGCGAGACAATCGATCGAGGATTCCCTGGAGGTAGCATGCCCGGGAGGTTGAGCAACAGCTAATCTCCCAGATATTCCCTGAAGGTAATTTGTCCAGGAGGGAGCTTGCCCTGGAGGGTGGAAAAGGGAACGATCCCCAAGCCGATACACCCTAAAGTTGAAACTGGAGAGACTGAAGGAGCCACGTGAGCCCAACCAATATGGGTCACTGGTAGCTAGGCCAGGACAGCCAGAGAGCCGGCTCTGTTGACGTGACTGGGAAAACTACAGGACCCTAACCACAAGACATCCCGGCGGGGTGCCGGGACCCTATAAACCTTGACCTAACTACCACTACAGAGTAGGATAAAGCCATCATACTAGGGCTAGTGACCCGAGAAAGGGGACTACTCACTACAGAGCCCGTGACAGCCGGACCGAACCCGTAGGTGAGGACAGGTACAGAACTGAAAGTCATGAATGGTACCTTGAGGGGAGTGACGCAGAGGAACCATCTAAGCTGCAGAGAGAACCGGGGCCCAGAGCTGTGGTGAGAGCCGATCCACAAAGAGTGTACAAAACTTTGACTGTTGTAAAAGTGTCGCTGAGCCACAAGTAAAGTACCCAGTCAGCTCAAAAGTGTATGAGACTATCCTTTCATAAACTGTAGTAGGGCCGTCCACATGCGGAGTCACAGACTGACTGATCCTGCATGCTGGCTGGAGGAGCTGCAGAGGAAGAGACAAGTGCAGCGCCCAGAGCCCATAATCCCCCATCACACCTGCCCTGGGGACAACCAGCCCTACCGGTGGAGGGCTCACCATCCAGGCTGCCCCTCATCTTCATCCCCAACAGGAATATGGCAGCGGTGGTCCACGCTGACCACACACTATGGGTGGCGTCACAAAATCGCATAAACTATTCCCCTTTTTATTGCTATACCTAGGACAACGGGATCTGGACACGACACCCCGACATCGAAGAGGCAGTACGGCCCGGCTCGAGTACCCCAGTCGTTGGGGGTGCGACAGATCTGACTAATTTCTCATCAACTTCTATAGGAGAGTTTTCTAGGCTGAGTTCATTGTACAGGAGGAGGAGGTGAGCTGTGATATCACTTATTGTAAATGGTGGATCCTGTTATGTACTGTATATAGAGGTGTTGTCAGTCATTGTACAGGAGGAGGTAAGCTGTGAAATCACCTATTGTGAATGGTGGATCCTGTGCTAGCTACTGCATATAGAGGTTTTATCAGACATTGTACAGGAGGAGAAGGTGAGCTGTGATAATACCTATTGTGAATGGTGGATCCTGTGTTATCTACTGTATATAGAGGTGTTATCAGTCATTGTACAGGAGGAGGAGGTGAGCTGTGACATCACCTATTGTGAATGGTGGATCCTGTGTTATCTACTGTATATAGAGGTGTTATCAGTCATTGTACAGGAGGAGGAGGTGATCTGTGATATCACCTATTGTGAATGGTGGATCCTGTGTTATCTACTGTATATAGAGGTTTTATCAGACATTGTACAGGAGGAGAAGGTGAGCTGTGATATCACCTATTGTGAATGGTGGATCCTGTGTTATCTACTGTATATAGAGGTGTTATCAGTCATTGTACAGGAGGAGGAGGTGAGCTGTGATATCACTTATTGTGAATGGTGGATCCTGTGTTATCTACTGTATATAGAAGTGTCATCAGTCATTGTACAGGAGGAGGCAGATGCGGCCGCGAAAAAAACGCGGTCAGCCGCAGGGTTTTTTTGCAACCGCATCTGCCGCAAGTGCCGATACCGCACTTGCCGCACCTGCCGCACACTTACCGCAAGTCCCATAGACATTGCATGGGGCTTTCCGCAAGTGAACCGCAAGTGCGGCCGTTATGCGGTAATCGCGGCAGTTGCGTTTTTTTCACTGCAACTGCCGCGATCAGTGATTACCGCTGATGTGAAAGCAGCTTAAGACTGGCCAGTTCGAGTTTTTTTAATAAATCTGTTCTTGTAGGCAATAATAATAATAATAATAATCTTTAAATAATGTCAACATGTTCCACAAAATGCAGCAAAACCTGTACAGGTTTCCAGGATCTCTAGATTCCTTGGCAGGATATCTGCTGCATTCTTGTCTCCATTTTTGTAACATTTTTTATGCGTTTCTGTTGCAATTTTACGGCGTTTTGCCAGCTGCATTTTTACGAACCAACACTAGTTGAAAGGGTTAATGACTGTGCTGCGGACTTCAGAAGACATCAGAATTCAGGAGGCATCAAACATTGAAATTAATGTTATGATTTATTTGTCAACGCGTTTCAAGGCTCTCAGGACCCTTCCTCAGGACAAACCTGATAATGCTGGATTGTCCTGAGGAAGGGGCCTGAGAGCCTTGAAACGCATTGACAAATAAACCATAACATTAATTTCAACGTTTGATGCCTCCCAATTTCTGATGTCTCCTGAACTCCGGCAGCATGGTCACTAACCCTTGCAACTACCGCTGGTTGTTATTTTCCTTGCTGGGGACCGCTGGGGCTGTGATATGCTTTTATAGTGGTTGTGACTCCTCACAACCATTAAAGGTGAGCCTTGATATGTCTAATTTATTACACTTATCTCCCAGATAAGACCCTATCTGCGCTTTTTGCTTCCGATCTTTTAGTTTGGTTTGATTATCTGCAATTTTGACATACACTGCAGCAAAAACGCAGAAAGAATTGACGATCATTCTTTTCAATATGCAGCTAAACCTGGGGCGTTTCCACTTTCTGCTGAGAACAAAAACCAATATGTGTAGATAGTGTTCCCTAAAACACATAGGTTTTGCAAATGCAGGAATAGATTAGCATACATTTGCATAAAACCATAGTAAAAACGCAGCAAAAATGGACTGTGTGCACATAGCCTAATTGGGTAAGTAAATAACAAGTAAAATGATGAAAGATCTAGCAAAGAGACAAAAAGCTTATGGTCCATTGTTACAATAGGTGCAAGCAGTGACATAACTTGAAGCTCATGGGCTCTGATGAGAAAGCTCTAACGGGGCCCCCAATTATTGAAATTCTTCAACAGCATTATTCTTTTTCTATAGGCCAAAGGAACTTTTAGGGCCCCTAAGGCTACAGGGCCCGGGTGCAATCGCAACCCCTGCACATGTTGTAGTTATGCCCCTGGGTGCAGGGAGGTAATTTTGCACAATGGAGCGGCTGAATATAATAAAAAAAAAAATCAATGAACCATTCGCCCAGCCATTATCTGAGTCAACACAGCTGTGAAGTTCCAGAGACAGGGTCGGATTATAATGAGGGCAATCTGGGCTACCGCCCGGGGCCCGAGGCTCCAGGGGGCCCTGGCCAGAGTGCCCTCACTATGATCCGCATAACAGGCCCACACAGCTGCCGTGAAGTAAATATACTCGCGTATCTTTTGACACGAATATATTTTTGATCACTATCGTGTTGGGAAAGCGGCAGAGCACAGGAGCCTCTTGTCGGGAGTATCAGCGTCGCTCAGGCCCGGACAAGCGGGCATACCATGCCCAGTGGGCTTCTAATAATTTGGGCCTGTTCGCCCCCTCTTCTTGCTGCCGGTCGGATTTATAGCACTCTGCGGCCGCCGCCAGGCACAGTGAGAGTGCATAGAGCGGGCGCATATTGCACGCTGTACACAGCCTCCACCATCAGTCCAAGCTGCTGCAGTGCACAATGAGGAGGAGCAGGTGCTCTGCTCTCCGGCGCTTGTACCTGCAGGAGGTTCAGTATAGCGGAGCAGACAGCAGGTTTCTGCTATGGCCACGCCTGCTAGGCACTTCCTGCAATCTACTTCATAAGGAACTGGGTGAGTGAATGAGGGACTGGGGTGAGTGAATGAGGGACTGGGGTGAGTGAATGAGGGACTGGGGTGAGTGAATGTGGGACTGGGGTGAGTGAATAAGAGGCTGGGGTGAGTGAGTGACTCATGGACTGGGGTGAGTGAATGATGGACTGGGGTGAGTGAATGTGGGGCTGGGGTGAGTGAATGAGAGGCTGGGTGAGTGAATGATGGACTGGGAAGAGTGAATGAGTGACGGGTGGGTGAATGAGAGGCTAGGGTGAGTGAAGCATGGACTGAGGTGAGTGAATCAAATGCTGGGATGATTGAATGTGGGACAGGGTGAGTGAGTGAGTGAGTGAGTGAGTGAGTGAGTGAATGACAGGTGTAGGTGGGTGAGTGAGTGACTCATGGACTGGGGTGAGTGAATGATGGACTGGGGTGAGTGAATGATGGACTGAGATGAGTGAATCAGAGGCTGGGGTGAGTGAAGCATGAACTGGGGTGAGTAAATCAGAGGCTGAGATGATTGAATGTTGGACTGGGGTGAGTGAATGAGAGGCTGAGGTGAGTGAATGAGATGCTGGGTTGAGTGAGTGAATGATGGACTAGGGTAAGTGAATGAGAGGCTGGGGTGACTAAATGATGGACTGGGATGAGTGAATGATGGACTGGGATGAGTGAATAAGAGGCTGTGATGATTGAATGTGGGACTGGGGTGAGTGAGTGAATGAGAGGCTGGGGTGAGTAAATGATGGACTGGGATGAGTGAATGATGAACTGGGGTGAGTAAATCAGAGGCTGGGATGATTGAATGTGGGACTGGGGTGAGTGAGTGAATGAGAAGCTGGGGAGAGTGAATGAGTGTCTGGGGTGAATGAATGAAGGCTGGGGTGAGTGAATGATGGACTGGGGTGAGTATATGAGAGGCTGGGGTGAGTGAATGAGAGGCCGAGGTGAATGAATGATGGACTGTGATGATTGAATATGGTGGGGTGAGTTAATGAGGGACTGGGGTGAGTGAATGAGGGACTGAGGTGATTTAATGTGGGACTGGGGTGAGTGCATGATGGACTGGGGTGAGTGCATGATGGACTGAGGTGATTGAATGTGGGATGGTGCTGAGTGAATGAGGGACTGGGGTGAGTGAATGTGGCACTGGGGTGAGTGAATGAGAGACTGGGGTGAGTAAATGAGAGGCTGGGGTAAGTGAATAAAACACTGGGTGATTGAATGATGGACGGGGATGAGTGAATGAGAGGCTGGGGTGAGTGAATCAGGAAATGTGGGACTGGGGTGAGTGAATGAGATGCTAGGGTGAGTGAATCATGGATTGGGGTGAGTGAATCAGAGTCTGGGATGACTGAATGTGGGAGTGGGGTGAGTGAATGAGAGGCTGAAGCAAGTGAATAAGGGACTGGGTGATTGAGTGAATGGTGGACTGGGGAGAGTGAATGAGAGGCTGGAGTGGGTGAATGATGGATTGGGGTGAGTGAATGAGAGGCTGGGGTGAGTGAAAGAGGATGGGGTGAGTGAATGATGGACTGGGAAGAGTGAATCAGAGGCTGGGGTGAGTGAAGCATGTGTGGCACCCCAGGGGTTAATGTGCCACAGAAACAACACAAAGGGCTAACTCTCCACACAACACTGGACACTGCACTAGCACCTCTAGGCCAGAAGGGGGAGCTAAAGCAGCTCCCTTATATATTCTGGGTCAAGAGGAAGTAGTTAGTTCAGTTCCTGGGAGAACTGAGAGAGAGACTGTAGTGTAAAGAGGCTGCCTCAGGCTTCTCTACAGTCTGCTCCTCGATTCCAGGCCTAGCCAGGGTCTGAGGGAAGGAGTGCAAGAAACAAAGGAACACATCTAGGAGACTGAGTGACTTCATAACTCGCCCCGGAGGAGAGCACAGACCGGATACCGAGTCCGAAACTGTGACTGACACACGCAGCACAGTAAACACCGGGATAGTGGAGGTTGTAGATCTACACTGTACCTCAGCAAAGCAACACGGCGGAGACAGAAGCACACAGAAAGACTCAAGTTGCCTAGCAAAGGGGGTACCTGTGAGGAGAGACAGTGCCAGCAGCTCAGCTAAGCTCCCAGGACACAGTACCTCGAGGTCCGCGCTGCCACTTCAGAAAGGAACAAAAGAAGCCAGTACAAGAGAATGTCTGGATCAACGATTCTTCTTTATTATCCAACGCGTTTCAGAGTTATCTCCCAACTCCTTCATCAGGCAAGGACATTCCCTGATGAAGGAGTTGGGAGATAACTCTGAAACGCGTTGGATAATAAAGAAGAATCGTTGATCCAGACATTCTCTTGTACTGGCTTCTTTTGTTCCTTTCTGAAGTGGCAGCGCAGACCTCGAGGTACTGTGTCCTGGGAGCTGATTATACCACAGGGATCTGTGGAGAGTACAGTCCTGCAGCAGCTACTTGTATCTGAGCGATCATTGCCAGTTGTGGGTTTTCACAACTACATCAGGTGAGCAGCCTCTTTGTATAACTTTTTGTCCTTCTTCAAAGAAGATATCACCCTATGTGCGCATTCTTGAATTTTATAGAGCAGCTCAGCTAAAGCAGCAGCAGGGCCACACACACAGCGCAGCAGTGGGAAGCTGAGGACCCGGTCAGGGTGGGAGCAACCCGGCCCCGGTACAGACTCCATGGACAATACTCTGCTACCAACACCTGCAGTAAAGTCTTGGAAAACTTCAAAACCATGAGTGTGTGTGATCTTTGTATTCAAGCCCTACTTTCCCTCACAAGCAGCCACATCCCTATCCTGCAACATATATAGCATCCATCATAGACTTTAACTACCACTGCCCCGGGGAAACAGGCTCTACCTGCGGAGAGCCGTTCCATCTCCAGCTGCCAAAAATCATCCCCGGAGGCTCTGCAGCAGCGGTGGTCACCCTGACCACAACCCGTGGGTGGCGTCACAACAAACTTCCCTGTAAATGTCCCCAATTTACTTGCGGAACCTGGGGCACGGTCCGGACTAAGACCGCTGTGATATCCCCAGCAGTACCCCGGTCTTGTACCGAGTACCCCTTCCCAGTGGGCTCCACATATGAACTGGGGTGAGTAAATCCGAGGCTGAGATGATGAATGTGGAACTGGGGGGAGTGAATGATAGCTGGGGTGAGTGAATGAGAGGCTGGGGTGAGTGAATGATGGACTGGGATGATTGAATATGGGACTGAGGTGAGTGAATAAGGGACTGAGGTGATTGAATGTGGCACTGGGGTGAGTGAATGAGGGACTGGGGTAAGTGAATGAGGGACTGAGGTGATTGAATTTGGGACTGGGGTGAGAGCATGATGGACTGGGGTGATTGAATGTGGGACTGTGGGACTGGGGTGATTGAATGTGGGACTGTGCTGAGTGAATGTGGCACTGGGGTGAGTGAATGTGGCACTGGGGTGAGTGAATCAGGGACTGGGGTGAGTGAATGAGGGACTGGGGTGAGTGAATGAGAGGCTAGGATGAGTGAATCATGGATTGGGGTGAGTAAATCACAGGCTGGGATGACTGAATGTGGGAGTGGGGTGAGTGAATTGAGAGCCTGGGGTGAGCGAATGAGTATCCGGGGTGAGTGAATGAGAGGCTGGGGTGAGTGAATGATGGACTGGGGTGAGTATATGAGAGTCTGGGGTGAGTATATGAGAGGCTGGGGTGAGTGAATGAGAGGCTGAGGTGAGTGAATGATGGACTGGGATGATTGAATATGGGACTGGGGTGAGTGAATGAGGGACTGGGGTGATTTAATGTGGGACTGGGGTGAGTGAATGATGGACTGGGGTGAGTGAATGACTGGGGTGACTAAATGACTGGGGTGATTGAATGTGGGACGGTGCTGAGTGAATGAGGGACTGGGGTAAGTGAATGTGGCACTGGGATGAGTGAATGAGGGACTGCGGTGAGTGAATGAGGGACTGGAGTGAGTGAATGAGAGGCTGAGGTAAGTGAATAAAAGACTGGGTGATTGCATGATGGACTGGGATGAGTGAATGAATATTTTTTCCATGAAAATCTGTTTTGGTTTCATTTTGTAACGTTTTCTTGACAGTCAGTAAAAGTGGCGTAATAGTCTGACAACATTGTTGACATCAGTGAGCTTGGAGTCTGAAATGCTTCAAGTGGTCTTCCCCATGCTGTTCCCAAATCTTTTCAGCACTGTCCTGATACTTTTGTGACATTTTTAGGGTTTTTCCATGCTGCCGGGGGTAATGTCAGAAAAATACTCGGGTCTCCCATAGGATAACATTGGGCTCGGTGCTCGTGCCGAGTACACGAGTATCTTGGGATGCTCGGCCCGAGCTTCGAGCACCCGAGCATTTTAGTACTCGCTCATCACTAATAATAATCATAGCATGGTTTAACATAGTATATAACAATGTATAATACATAGTGTTCAACAAATTAGGCCCCATCAGCCCCATATGCATGATATAATAGGTGCACAGATTGATTCAGGTCATGACGTCAAAGCATACCGAAAATGCACCTGCACGCAGTGCAGGACAGAATAGGGGAGCCTCCACCTAATGCCTCCTACGCCGTCCATAGCATACCGAGGATGCACCTGCACGCGGTGCAGGACAGAATAGGGGAGCCTCCACCCAATGCCTCCTACGCCGTAATAGCATACCGAGAATGCACCTGCACGCGGTGCAGGACAGAATAGGGGAGCCTCCACCCAATACCTCCTACACTGTAATAGCATACCGAGAATGCACCTGCACGCGGTGCAGGACAGAATAGGGGAGCCTCCACCTAATGCCTCCTACGCCGTCCATAGCATACCGAGAATACACCTGCACGCGGTGCAGGACAGAATAGAGGATCCTCCACCTAATGCCTCCTACGCCGTAATAGCATACCGAGAATGCACCTGCACAGGACAGAATAGGGGAGCCTCCACCCAATGCCTCCTACGCCGTAATAGCATACCGAGAATGCACCTGCACGCGGTGCAGGACAGAATAGAGGATCCTCCACCTAATGCCTCCTACGCTGTAATAGCATACCGAGAATGCACCTGCACGCGGTGCAGGACAGAATAGAGGATCCTCCACCCAATGCCTCCTACGCCGTAATAACATACCGAGAATGCACCTGCATGCGGTGCAGGACAGACTAGGGGAGCCTCCACCCAATGCCTCCTACGCCGTAATAGCATACCGAGAATGCACCTGCACGCGGTGCAGGACAGAATACGGGAGCCTCCACCCAATGCCTCCTACGCCGTAATAGCATACCGAGAATGCACCTGCACGCGGTGCAGGACAGAATAGAGGAGCCTCCACCCAATGCCTCCTACGCCGTAATAGCATACCGAGAATGCACCTGCACGCGGTGCAGGACAGAATAGGGGAGCCTCCACCCAATGCCTCCTACGCCGTAATAGCATACCGAGAATGCACCTGCACGCGGTGCAGGACAGAATAGGGGAGCCTCCACCTAATGCCTCCTACGCCGTCCATAGCATACAGAATAGGGGAGCCTCCACCTAATGCCTCCTACGCCGTCCATAGCATACCAAGAATGCACCTGCACGCGGCGCAGGACAGAATAGGGGAGCCTCCACCTAATGCCTCCTACGCCGTCCATAGCATACCGAGAATGCACCTGCACGCGGCGCAGGACAGAATAGGGGAGCCTCCACCTAATGCCTCCTACGCCGTCCATAGCATACCGAGAATGCACCTGCACGCGGTGCAGGACAGAATAGAGGAGCCTCCACCTAATGCCTCCTACGCCGTAGGAGGCATTAGGTGGAGGCTCCCCTATTCTGTCCTGCACTGCGTGCAGGTGCACTCTCGGTATGCTATGACGCCATGACCTGAATCAATCTGTGCACCTATTACCGTATATCATGCATATGGGGATGATGGGGCCTAATTTGTTGAATACTATGTATTATACATTGTTATACACTATGTTAACCTGTTAACGACAGCCTTACGTCTCTAGACGTCGGCTGTCGTTACCCCCGTGTTTGGAGTGAGCTCCGGCGTGGAGCTCACTCCAAACCTCCCACATCTCAGCTGATCTCACTAGCTGAGATGTGGGAGAAACAGCACCAATCGGTCCCGCCACCGATCGGCGCTGTTTAACCCCTTAGATCCCGCCATCAATCTCTGAAAGCGGGATCTAAGGGAGCCGGAGCGTGCAGCGCGCGCTTACCGGGCTCCAGGGGAGATCTCGCGATAGTATCGCGGGATCTCCCGTGCTGATGTGACAGGCCAGGGTCCTGGCTTGACCCTGGAACCTGTCACTGAGCATTTCCTGCTTGTGGTTGGCAGAGGCTGCCAACCACAACAGGTCCGCGATTCTGACACATACAGAGGAGCTGCAGCTCCTCTGTATGTGTCAGAAGCGATCGGACTGTGTATCTGCATGCCTCTCACAGGGGCTGTGTAAAATTAAGAATTAATAAACAAATAAAGTTTTTACAAAGTTGAAAAAAAAAAAAAAAAACATAAAAGTTCAAATCACCCCCCTTTTCTCCCATCCACAATAAAAGTATTAAAAAATTAAATAAAATACACATATTTGGTATCGCCGCGTTCAGAATCGCCCGATCTATCAATATAAATAATCAAATAATGAGAGCCGTAAACTGCGTAGCGCAAAAAATGGTTCAAACGCCAAAATTACGTTTTTTTGGTCGCTGCAACAATGCTAAAAAATGCAATAACGGGCGATCAAAACAGCGCATCCACCCAAGTATGGTATCATTAAAAACGTCAGCTCGAGACGCAAAAAATAAGCCGTCACCCAGCCCCAGATCCCGAAAAATGAGGACGCTACGGGTCACAGAACATGGCACAAAAAGTGCAATGTTTTTTTTTTCATGCTTTTGAATTTTTTTCCACCACCTAGATACCAATAAAGGTATACATGTTTGGTATCTACAAACTCGTACTGACCCGAGGCATCGCACCGTCACGTCGGTTTTACCATATAGTGAACACGGCGACTAAAATATCCAAAAAACAAACGTGTAATTGCACTTTTTTTGCAATTTCACTGCACTTAGAATTTTTTTGCAATTTCCCTGTACATTATATGGTAAAACAAATTATTGCATCTGAAAGTACAACTCGTCCCGCAAAAAACAAGCCGTCATATGTCTATATTGACGGAAAAATAAAAACGTTATGGCTCTTGGAAGCCGAGGAGCGAAAAAAACGAAAATGAAAAATGACAAATTTCTTCGTCATTAAGGGGTTAAACCATGCTATGATTATATATGGGAACTGTGCAATATGAAAAGGTGGTGAAGTGCAATACTGTGTATGTTATCTGTAATATCACGCTGTGCTCTAAGCACTATCTGTATCATCAGCCAAAAACTTGCACTTTTATTTAAGCGCTTTTTTGTAATAAACAATGACATTTTTTGAGCATAAAAAGACTCTGGTTCTCTTTGTGTGTATATAGTTCCAGTGGTAGTTCCAAGTACTTTGTAATTTAACAACAGGAGACAACCTCTTTAAACATAGCGTGACTTCTTTATATTTATAACAGGTTCACACAAGACAAGACGATGACTTGCACTGACTGTTATAGATTTATTTTGCAAGTAACATATAGCAAGCTTTAACATGACAGCACCTGGCAGCACAAACACTGGCGCTGCTTGTTACATTCTAAAACTGTATTAAAATCTGAGAGTCCTCAGTGGTGGATACATTTTAATGGCGAACTGAAAAGATGGTAATAAATAACAAGCTTTCAAGACAACTCTGAAGTCACATATTTATACACAAAAGGGGAATGGATACTGCAGTACGCAAGACAAGTGACGTGAAGCAGAGCACAGAACTGCCAGTGTGGGGAAGGGGAAAGCAGCTGGGGCAGTAAATATTAGAGTAGTTCATAGATAAGTGTGATAGTTTTATTGTCCTTTGGTGGTCTGGTCCTGGATTGAATATTCTTTAATTGATGTAAAAGGACATAAATCTATGTGACACATTCGTTCCAGCTCTGAATGTGTCAAAGCACATCCCAAGATCCCAGGTAACCTCAGCTGCACCACACCCAATGTGGTGGACGTAATTATATGTACAAAATGTGTGAGTGGGAACCTGTATGTAAGGGAGACAAGTCAGAACTAGGATGAACCCTCATTGCCACACAATAATGGTGGGTTTACACGCTCCAACGTCGGTCCGATATTGGATCTGACGGCGCGGGAGCGCGCTTTTTCTGGCCGGATTTCAAAGAATCGCATCGGAGGTTTACACAGCGCGATATTGGGATACAACGTCTCTACGATGTCTACACCCCCTTGTACGGCCGACCCAGGAACGACCATTTAACATGGGAGTGAATGCGGGACGTTGTACTGCACATCGTAGTTGGGCTGTCACACAGCACGATCCGGCTCCAACCTGCATCCGATATCGGGCCGTTGAATAGCACGCTAATTAGATCCCCGATATCGGTTTGATATCGTTCGTGCATCGTATTGGTCATTTACACCATACAACGCACGAACGATATCGGGTCCAACGCATGAACCACGTGACTTTTGGTCGGAGTTGGACGCCGATATCGGGACGTGTAAACCCACCATAAAAGAAAGAAGGACAGATCTACCTGTGCCTAAACACTTCTGTAACCATGATCACACCATAATGGATATGAAAATACTAATTCTGAAAGTTAACTTCAGATCACAAAGAATCAGGAGTGTGGGAATATAAACTAACTAGATGGCGGCCTGATTCTAACGCATCGGGTATTGTAGAAAATGTATGTAGTTGATATACTGTGACTTACAGAACTTGTTCAGTCAACGTGAGTGAACCATGTATAGCAGCACTATAGTATATGGTGGTACATTACATTACATGTATAGCAGCGCTATGGTATATGGCGGTACATTACAGTACATGTATAGCAGCGCTATGGTATATGGTGGTACATTACAGTACATGTACAGCAGCACTATAGTATATGGCCGTACATTACAGTACATGTATAGCAGCGCTATGGTACATGGCGGTACATTATAGTACATGTATAGCAGCACTATAGTATATGGCGATACTCCGCTCCCCCGCGGCCCACAGCTCCTCCACAGTAAAAGTAAAAGTTAAAAAATCCTCAGTGAGGATACTTACCTGTCCGCCGGCTCGTTCCACCTCCGTCTTCTAGGTCCTACAGGCCTTTAGGACCTGTCGTTGCCTGGGAAACCGATCAGCTGAGGGGGGAGGGGGCAGGATTGTGGCAAGGGAGCAGGATGGAGCGAGAGCGGGGCAGGATGGAGCGAGCGGGGCAGGATGGTGGGGGGGGCAGGATGGAGCGAGCGGGGCAGGATGGAGGCGGGGGAAGGGTGGTGGCAGGGGAAGGGGGCAGGATGGTGGTGGGGGAAGGGGGGCAGGATGGTGGCAAGCGGGGCGGGATGGAGTGAGGGGTGCAGGATGGAGCCGGTGGGGCAGGATGGAGCCGGTGGGGGGGCAAGATGGTGGTGGGGGGCCAGGATGGAGCCGGGGGGGCAGAATGGTGGCGGGGGGGCAGGATGGTGACGGGGGGCAGGATGGTGGCGAGCAGCGTAGGATGAAGCCGGTGGGGCAGGATGGAGCCGGGTGGGGGAGGAGGGGGCAGATGGAGCAAGCGGGGTAGGATGGAGCGAGCGGGGCAGGATGGAGCCAGAGGAGCAGGATAGTGGTGGGGGGGCAGGATGGAGCCAGCGGGGCAGGATGGTGGCGGCGGGGCAGGATGGTGGCGGGGGGGCAGGATTGTGGCAAGCGGGGCAGGATGGTGGCAAGCGGGGCAGGATGGTGGCAAGCGGGGCAGAATCGTGGCAAGCGGAGCAGGATGGTGGCAAGCGGGGCAGGATGGAGCCGGTGGGGGGGCAGGATGGAGCCGGTGGGGGGAAAGGATGGAGCTGGCGGAGCAGGATGGAGTGAAGGGTGCAGGATGGAGCAAGCGGGGCAGGATGGTGTCGGTGGGGCAGGATGGTGGGGGGGCAGGATGGAGCCGGAGGAGCGGGGTGGGAAGGTGGTGACATGCTGTGAGCTCCCCGCCGCATGGGGGCTCTTTATCTTACCGCTCCCGGAGCCGGTGGAGCAGGATGGAGCCAGTGGGGGGGCAGGATGGTGGTGGGGGGGCAAGATGTAGCCGGCGGGGCAGGATGGTGGCGAGCAGCGTGGGATGGAGCCGGTGGGGCAGGATGGAGCCGGTGGGGGAGGAGGGGGCAGGATGGAGCAAGCGGGGTAGGATGGAGCGAGCGGGGCAGGATGGAGCGAGCAGGCCAGGATGGAGCCGGAGGAGCAGGATGGTGGTGGGGGGTCAGGATGGAGCCGGCGGGGCAGGATGGTGGCGGGGGGCCATACAAGTGGCTATGGACAAGCCAATCACGTCAGAGCAATCGATATGGTGGGGGGAGGCATCAGGGGGGGCAACTTAAAACGACACTTGGCAGTTGACACAAATGGAAGCCAAGTGGATGGTTTTACTTGACACCATGGTCCCAAAGGGCATAAACGAGTCCTTGGCCTTCAGATCCTTTCTTTGAGCTGCAAATATGCTTGTACATAAAACTGCATCAACATTTGTGTCATCACATCTTTCTGATTTTAATTTGTTTTTTGTCCTCTTTTTAATTAATCCTATAGAACCTCTGAATGAGAACTCATTTATCGCATCAGTCCAGATTGGGGTCCGAATTGGTTGGAGAAATGAAATTTTGAGTGATACCAAGATGGACAATATGGACTTTGTATCCCTCCAGCTAATGAAGACATTATAAGATATCATAAATCAGGGTTCTGTTGATTGTTTTTAATTCTCACTCTGGACGGTGACTTTCCTGATTAATCTTTTCTATATATCTAATATGCCCTGTGCCTGTATATATAGAAAGATACAAAGCGCTGGCCCATATGTCCCCTCAGCCCCGTGTTCCTAGATGTGACCGCTGTGGAGGTGGAGCAGTGGC
>JARQOC010000010.1:61451730-61485963 GCA_033576535.1 Allobates femoralis | reverse complement strand
TGTGCAGTCCAACTGAAGTTGTTAACTACTAGCTTCATCCTATTGGAAAGCACCATCCTTCTAATACCTTCAGCTTTCTGCTGGAAGCTGTCAGAAATAGTTTTTGGCTTCCCTGGCTAGAGTCCTGTGTCATATTAATGATTTTCCTGTTCTGCCCCGGCCTGTTTTTGGAAGCTTCTTCTTCCTCACACTTTTGTACCTTCATCTTGGTTTTGACCCGGTTCCCTGACTATTCCATTGGACCCAGATTTCGTCTTTTTCCTGACCTTCCAGTTTTGACCCTATTTTGTGACTTTCCTTTCTCTGGACTGCAGCCCTTCTATAGGCAACAATCTCCTGGATCCTGTTGTCAATCTAGATCCCTATATACGGGTTAAAGGGTGTCAGGGTTTCTCAATATTTTATCTAACGAAATGGCTTGTGCCTAGTCTGTCTAAGATAGCCCTTTTTTTCCTATTGCCTTGGACAGACGTCAGACCATCCATGTACTCTGAGTATGCCAGGATGGGAATTTATACTCATTGGTTTCACATTCTAGTTTGCAGAAGGGGTCCTAATAGAGAACCCTATTGTATGACATCCTTTTGTCGTTACAGGGCTTACAGAGAAGGGTAGTATTCAAGAGGCATCCTCTTATATCAGTGTTCCCCAACTCCAGTCCTCAAGAGCCATCAACAACATATGATTTCAGGATTTCTTTAGTGTTACACTGGTGTTGGAATCATCACCTGTGCAATACCAAGGTAATTATGAAAATATGCACTGTTGGAGGCTCTAAGGCTGGTTTCACACTGTAGGATTTTCCCTGATCAGGTTCGATCAGGTTTGTGTGCCAAAACCAGGAGAGGAACTATAATTGAAAGATTGACACCTGTTGTGAGTTTTGGAGACACTCCTGGTTTTGGCACACAAACATGATCGAACCTGAACAGGGGAAAAAACTGCAGTGTGAAACCATGCTCTGTTAAAAAAAAATTGAATCTTGGAATTGATCCAATTTTTCACAGATCCGGCACCCATAGACTCCCATGTTATGGGTGCCGGATTGCCCTGGATCCATTTCTGTCCGGTTTTGTCCAATTTTTTCACCGGAGCCCAAAAATTCTGCAGGCTCCGATTTTGGGGACAAAAATGAATCTGGGACAGCATACACAAAACCGGATCACCAAAGAGGACCAATCCGGCACCATAGGGATACATGGGAGGCAAAACCGGATCAGGTTCTGTCTGGTTCAACCCGTACAGAACCTGATGCAAAAAACCATGGTGTGAAGCCGGCGTTAGCCACAGTTCATGTTAGTATTTTTATTTCCAATCTATTCTTGTGATGGAGAAGAAGAATAGAGATTAATGGCAATAAAAAAAGCTTTATATACTGGATTGCAGCATCGCTTTCAGGGCTGTGAAGTGAGTAAGGCAAACAACCAACTCCGACTCCTCAATTTTCTTGAATACGACTCCAACTCCACCAAAATGGACACCAACTCCGATTCCACAACCATGGCTGTGAAGTCAGTAAGCCACATATCTGACTCCGACTCTTCAATTTCCCTGAATCCGACTCAGACTACACTAAAATGGACACCAACTCCGACTCCACAACTGCGACTTTGACTCCACAGCCCTGAAGTCTTTACGGACCCCACTGGTTCCAACTGGGTTTATCATATTTACATTACGGTGTCCTGTGCTAGTTTTCCTGTTATTTTCTGCAAAGTCTGCACTGGAGTAAGATGTGAGGAGTCTTAACTGTGTATTTATTTATTTTTTAATGTTGCATCTCATTTTGTTTTTTGCAGCCCAAATTACACCCTCCAAACTGCAGCAGGTGGCTCTGCCTCTTCTGACCACAAGCGACTGCCAGAGATACTGGGGATCCAACATCCAGAGCACCATGATCTGCGCCGGAGCATCTGGAGCCTCCTCCTGCATGGTGCGAGGTTTTACAGATATAAGGATATTATTATTTTTATTTAGTTTTTCTTTCGCTAAACTTGCATAATATTCTTGATTATCATTAGTTTGACACTGAGAATTATTTATTTAAAGTATTACCAAATATAAATATAATTTGCTGACTCTTTGTCATTCTTCTGCAGGGTGACTCTGGTGGACCTCTTGTGTGCCAGAGAAATGGAGCCTGGACCTTGGCCGGTATCGTGTCTTGGGGAAGCTCTTCTTGCTCCACATCTACTCCCGCTGTATACGCTCGTGTGACAGTTCTTAGAGCCTGGATGGACCAGACTGTTGCTGCTAACTAAATGTGTCTATATGGCTAATAATTAATTATTAATAAACTTACTACAACAGGATTTCATTTTGTAACAAGATTTTATTTATATTGCAATGAATGATGTGACAAATGTAAAACAGAACCAATTTACAGTCATGTATTGTGCTCTATAATATGAAATTGTAACTTTTACTATAAGTATTTGTCATGCCGGAGTGAGGGAGCACAAGAGAAGGGTAAACCAGGGAAGATGTGTAGGAAGGTACTGACAATAGGGATAGGAAGGGTGGTCCAGGGGAAGACATATCATTGGTGCAACCTGTGCAGCCGCACAGGGGCCCAAGAGGTAAAGGGGCTGATTTCCACATCCAAAGCAGGTGAAATTGTGTACTTTGATGAGCTATAGGACTGCAAGAGGGGCCAGTAAACTATTCTTACACAGGGGCCCTTTTCTGTCTGTGTCTGCCAGTGGAGGGGTCACTTCCTAACTCACCATTGGCTGATCTCTGAGCTCCCTAACATCCCTAAACGGGTCCTTCTTCCCCGTGCACGATCACATGCCTAAGCCCTGGCCAACCCTGGACTAGTCTTTTCTAGTCAGAGAGACACTAGTCTTTCAACTAATATAAAGTCTATACGAGGTAAGGGGAACAAACAAAGGGGACAGATTCAACAAAAGATTTCAAATTCTTCTCTATAGAGAAACTCCACTGCATCCACTGGATAGATAACTACAGCTTTCTCGAGATACAACTCCTTCTCAGGTCAGCATAGAATTAACTATAGCCAGCATAGGAGGGAGTAAGGAGTTATTTTATATAGAGGAAGGGAGTTGCAGCAGCTGAGATTACAACAACATGTTAATTACACCAGGGTAGAACAGGAACCTTAACCACTTCAGTGTCAAAGGGAATTAAATAAGCTCCTACTCAGGATAAAGAAAGAGCAGGCATTAAAGAGGATCTGTGATCAACTAAATGTTGTGACCTTCTGATCCCAAATCCATCCTGAGGTTTCATCAGGTCATGACACACTCGTAACAGTATTAGTGTAGGAAACGTCTATAAAAGATTAACCAGTTAAATTATCAGTAGAGATAAGCAAACCTTTTGAAGTTTGGATTTGGTTTCACCGAAAGCGCATATGTTCACCGAATAGATCAGCAAACCATTCATCGAACTTCCAAACCCCAATCAAATCAATGGGCGACCTTCAAAGGGGCCCAAAATCTACCAAACATAGCTCAAACTGTTTTATAGTGGAGCCCCAATCTTTTGACATTATCTTCCTATGCTATTAGCAAGCTTCAGCGCTGCTGTCACCTTGCTTCTCTTCCTGCTCGTGAACCTCAGACATCTTCATGGCTTCCCTGAGGTTGTCTCAGATAATACAGTGGTTATCACGTAGCAGGGAATCCTTCTGTGGGAATGGAGATAAACCTCATCTTGAAGCCAGCAAAGTCTGAGTTCAGAAAAGCTTGCCAATATATTTTTTTCCTTTGCAGATGTGGTCCAGATTTTGGGGCAGAAAAAAGAAATCTGAACCACATGTGCAAGGAAAAAAAAGCTACATTGGCACGTCTCACATATCATAGACTTTGCTGGCCTCAGGATAAACATACAAATTTTGATGCAGATTCTCCAAATCTGGTCAAAAATGCATCAAACAACGACTGTGGGCACAGGGTCTAAGGGGGTTCAGGGAGAACTGCACTTGTAGGAAAAGGCTCAAAGATTCCTCATGCCCCCTGGCTACCTCCAAAGAGACGTCTAGGGCAGGAGTGGCCAACTTCAGTCCTCAAGTTCTGAAAACAGTGCATGCTTTCAGGGTTTTCTTAGCATTGCACAGGTGTAATTTCATCACTTGCAGAGGTGATGATTTTAGTATCTTCTGCAATGCTAGGTAAATCTTGAAAACATGCACTGTCTTTGATGACTGCACTTGGCCAGTCCTGTTTTACAGGAGTGTGTGTAGTGTCTTGCATTTCCATATCTCAGACCGTCAGGCCAGAGGCCTGCAAATAAGGTGAAAGACCCTGGCACACACGACAAGGTAAACGAGAGTCAATGCAAAAAGATCTGTTTATTGTATGAAGATCAATTCCGACGATCGTTTCAAATTCAAGGAGCTTTTCATCAGGGGAAGGATCTATAACAATCATTCAGTATAAAATACAAAAATGAGTCAGAGTATAGAAGTGCAATAGGTATATACACACTATCAATCAGTTATAAATTGAAACATTGGATACTTTACACATCCTGTAGACTTGGAGAAAACAACAGTATTGTCATAATATTCACATCATATAGGACAGAAGAAAAATCTCTATGAAAACAGGGTCTCTGATTACTTCAAGTGACGAGGAGCGGAGTCACAAGAGAGGGTGTACAGATGGACCAAGAGATGTGACTACCAGAACCGTGTAACTAAATAGAGATGTCTGTGAATGAAAGAAATAACATAGGTACTAACTGGAATCCTGTAAGTGTACAAAGATAAAGTCAAAAAATGAAAAAATTCTATGGGGTAATACCTATATAGACGTTTCACTGGAGCACCTAGACCTATGTCTAGCAAATTATGTCTAACAAGAAGTTCTGGATGTTAATTGGTTAAAGCTGTAAAAAACAAATCTGTGAGTCAGTATGTATAGAACTTACGTTGTGAGTAATATACATGTATATAAGGACTGAAATCACCTGGGACGGGTAGCCATCGTGGGGAGGTACGCTTGTGGCTGTGAGGCAGCACAGCTGCAGTAAGATTAGCTTATAAATATTCGTGGAATCCAGCAAAGCTGTAAAGCATATTGAATTATTCATAAGCACTATATATGTGATGGTATAGATAAGGGAACAACAATACCTTTAGGAATATGGTCTTGTTTCAGACTATATGACCGAACTCCCTTAGGTTAACCGACCTGGTGAAAATAGGAATAATGACTATCACAGCTGACTTCATGTTAGAATTATAAGGGTGTGTGCCCACATAGTGGTTTAGTGTCGGTTTAGCAGCGAAAACCGCCGGCGGTTTAGCATAGGTTTTATTTAAATTTATGTAAATCATTAGCAGCTTTAGGACTTACAAGTAACCTTATGTAATTTAGAAAACACTGTGCACACATAGTGGGTTTATGTGAGCAGATCTGCCAGCGGTTGGGCGGTTTCCCAGTGGTTTAGCAGCATACAGCATGTCAATTCTTCTCAGCGGTTTTTGAGCAGTTCCATGGACAAAATCCTCCATAGAAAACTGCCGGAAAAATCGCTGGAAAACCGCCGGAAAACCGCTGTGCACACGCTGTAAAAACCGCTGGTAAACCGCTGAGAAACCGCTGGAAAACCGCTGGTGACTTCTGAGCTCAGGAGTCTAGGCTCCTTGAATTTTCCAGTGGTTTACTGGCGATTTGAAAGTCACTAAACCACTATGTGGGCACACAGCCTTAAACCTGGGGAGTACACACCTACATTGCAAGGTCACAGGATTAGTGGTAATATCCTTTAGATGAGGTGTAATCAGGGTGCTCATTGGAACCCTGCAGCAAAGGGATAAAGAAATAAGAAGCTAGAAGAGCTTATGCAGCTCCTGGACATACCTTAAAGCTGAGTGTGATCCCCTGCCTGGCCGTGGTAATGTGTGCCGTACCGCGGTGAAAGCCACTGTAAAATGAGGTGTGTGAGTGACGGGCCGCTTCTGGCGTGTGGAATGCACGGAAGTGGGCCGTGGAACGCAAATCGCGCATTCACAGTGCACAAAGTGACTGTGGCGCACTCTGCGCATGTGCCGAGTGACGTATTTGGATGGCTCTGGTTGAAAAAATTAATAAGGGCAGATAGGCAGACTTGAAGAGTGCCTGGATGTGCAGGAACTGTCCAGGAGAAGATCAGAATCTAGCATTCTTAAAAGAGAAATAAACAGGATTAGTATGTTGACACTCAAGGATTTACACTATCATACCATAAAAAGAGGTTAATAAATACAATATAAAAAGAGACTTGGGACAGAGGCTTATCTCCAGACCCAAGTTGTCACAAACAGTATATGGCAATTGCTGGCAGTGGCATAAGTACAACATCATCATATAGGTTGCATTACAACATAATTGAAGACAAAAGGATGATATAGCATTTAGATAACGTTACCAAGGGCTTGTATATGGCTAGGGTCACACTTAAAACCTGAATTGCGTTCACCGCATCCAGATCCGGATGCGGTGAACGCAATTGTCTTCAGACATTCAGCAATCCGGGAACCGGATTGCTGAAGCCGCAATCCAATAACCAGTTTGCTCATCCCTGCTGCCGCAGGTCCCCTAGGGACCTTCCACCCACTCAGGTGGGCATATAATGCTGTAATCTGTTATGTACAGCAGCTGACTCCTGTCAGCTGTTGTACAGTTTTATGGATGACAGCGCCGGGCTCCTCAGAGCGGCGCGCATAGTGTTGCTATTGCTACAGTATGTGCGCCACTGTCTGAGGTCCTGAAGCCTTATACAGTAGATCTATGGGCACCCCCTAGAGACATTATACAAACATTTATTTATTAAATTGCAAGTTTTACACAACACAGAACAGTTTTCTTATCCCGGCGGCAGTCGGGATAAGTAAAGTATATGCGGGAACCGCATTGCTCAGGATTATACATCCTGATCAATCCGGTTCCCACATTGCGGATGTTAAAGCCGCTCCGAAAACTGCAGCCTGCATGATTTTTACCGCAGGCTGCAGAGCCGGAGACGGAAACCGGATTGCTTGTGAAGCAATCCGGTTTTTAGCATAGGCTCCTATGAGGAGCGTTTCCTGATCCGGTTTTGAGCTTTTTAAAACTGGGATGTGCAGGGACTCACAGAACCAGAGAGAATGGGATCAACCCAGAGGGAGCTAGAACTGTGTCTCAATATGCACTGTGAAACTGTAACAAAATTGAAGTTATGTGCCTGCTATTTAATGTGTAAAGCTATTATGAACAAATTATAAAGCAAATAAATGTTGTTAAACTTAAATTGATGGTCTCCTCCCAAAAGCGAATTGTTATCTGGTCAGCAATATATGGCTTGCTGAGATGTACAGTCCACATGACACAAGTCCATCACCCAGCCAAGACCATGGTTTTCATGAAGCATGCCAGGCATCTGAAGTCAATACCTCAATTACTACCCCGCGGCACTCTAAACAGGGACATAGGTTTTCCTATGTCAGAGGTGGGGAACTCCAGCTCACAAGGGCCGCCAACAAGTCATGTTTTCAGGATTTCCTTAGCATTGCACAGGGGTTGGAATCATTACTAGTGCATGTGATTATATTATCACTTGGGCAATACTAAGGAAATCCTGGAATTCTGGAGTTCCCCACCCTGTCCTATGAAAAGTTGAATATGCAATGGCACTGGAGGGAGCATGTGGCCCTCATCGAATGCACTTTGAGAATACTAGAGAGGAGTTGTACTGATATATCTCAACCAGTCAGTTCCTCACAAATCAATATGGTGTTGAGACTAGCTGTGAGAGGCTGTAGCAAAACACTACGACCCGTGTGGTCCTCAAAGGGAAGATTAAGCTTCCTATAATGGTTTGCTGGACTGTTGTAACTTTGTACTTGCAACTGTGAAGTTCCTGCTTTTGAATTGTGCTGATGAAGTATTATTGAAGTGTAGTAATTGCTATCTGAAGTATTAAATGTACTTTTCATCAAGTTGTTATCAATGATCTCTCCCATTTATCTCTACATCATCTGGTCCTGGTCTGCCAAGTCAAAAAGCAGCATGCGGTCTGCAGAGGTGTATCGCCAAAGATATAACTGTACAGACATTCAGTCAAGACCTCCATTTTCCTGTAGTTTGGCGGAGCGTGGAAGACTCTGCACTTAGCCATGTCTTCTGCACCTGGCCATGTTACTAAACCTCTCCATACTGTGTTCCCACGATGCCCTCTCTAACAACCTTGTCACCTCTGTGTCACAGAAATGAAGTCTTCAGCATGATGAGGTGACCTCATTACGTATCTGCACATCAGGGCAGGAGGCTGATTAGTTCCTGCTTTCCCTGAAGTGGTTGCATTTATATCCTCATGAGACGCACCCCAAGCCATGTCCTGAGGCAAATTGTGCATCTCATCTCACAGCAGAAGCAGTCCTGTAGCCAATATACATATTTTTGATAGTACAAACCAGATACGTATGTTAATAATGAAAGCCTTAGTGCATATTTTATGAAAGACTATGGCCCTGATTCATCAAGACAGCCATTGTTCCTGTCGGTTATGATGAAGGAAATGTCAGACGGTAACGAAAAGACAGCTGCAAATGTGGCGCCCCTGCATCTTGGTTGCCACAGTGGTACTGCACTTACTCCACAGGTGTGGTGCCATGGCCCTCAGGTAAACTGGGAACACAAAACTGAGGCACACCACCACACACCCAACATCCATCTAAGCTCCAGGCCAGGGAGATTCTGGGTGGAAGATGCTCATACTTGAGCAGCCAATCCCCTGACTGGAGGGAGAAGTAGGTCTAGGGGTGGGAGGAAGAGTTAGGGAGTTTGACAGAGAGAGTAAAGAAGGAGCAGCAAGATAGAAGAAGAAGAGAGATAGAGACAGAGAAGAGAGAAAGGGAGGGAGAGAGAGGAGAGAGAAAGAAAGAGAGCATGAGAGCAAGAGAGAAGAGATAGGAGGGAGACGAGAGAAGGAAAGAGAGAGAAAGAGAGGAGAAAGAGCGAGAAAAAGAGAAAAAGAGTGAGAAGAGAAAGAGAGAGAAGAGAGAGAAAAAGCGAGGGAGAAGAGAGAGAAAGAGAAAGGAGAGAGAAAGCGAGAAAGAGAGAGAAGAGAGAGAAAGAGAGAGAAAGAGAGAAGAAAGAGATCCACTTATTTCCATATCTTGTTTGATTAATAGAATTGTACAGCTTATTTGATGCAAAAAGCATTTGACAGTGTAACGCAATGGTTCAAGGTCATCCTACTGTACAGAAATAGCCATAGGTAATTAAAAATTAACTGTTTTAGGCAGAAGTGAAGGACTTGTACTCAGAACATCTGTCCTTATAGGTAATTTTCCAGCTTTAGTAAATACAATATCTGAATTTCACAATACTGTATTATATAGCCCTCAGGAATCACGTTGATCATGAGTTGGTTTAATATTACACCAATAACAAAAAATGTAAAGCAAGTGTAGTAACAGAGAATGAAGTAACTAAGTGTCTGCTTTCTGTGTAACTTGCTGACCACCGATTGTAGCCAGGTGTAATCCGTCCTCTGCAGTAAATACCCCAAAATGGATTACTAGAAGTGATGGAGTTTTTTAAACTCTCTAAGTTTGCTCTCATGTTTGTCAAATTGCATACAGGGATAAAAGAGTGATGAGGTTTCAATATTGGACAAGAAGACCATTGAACATTTATAGCAGGAATGCATTCTGGTGACACACTGGACCATGAGAGGCGTGAGGGGGGAACACGGATGTACCGTAGGATCGATATAGGGGAAGGAAAGCCAAGACGAGAGGGAGCGGGAGATGGGACACCTCCTGCCACTCTCCTGCATCTCACCCTGACTGCCCTATCAGCCCTATGTGGTCCCTTCCCCCTGTTGCTGTCACATGCCTAGCACCTATCTATTCCCTCAACTAGGCCTGTCTAGTGTCAAGGCTGGTGGGTTCGCTAGACACCACCTCTAACATAATTTGACACAGGGACAGGAAAACAGATCTAGCCTAAGACTCTGAGGGCAAAAGCAGGCATGGATTAAGTGATGCTTTGTAACAAGTAACAGTTGTTTACTCAAACAGTCTTGTGGAACACGGTATCCAACTTAAACATTACTTTCTTTGGGACAGTTACTTCAACGGAAATTAGTGCAGACTGCTTCCACCGTCTCGAAACCGCTACATTCTCACACTCTCTGTCCAGCATCATGGTGACTCACCATAAACTCATGAAGTCTCACTCTTGGCTCCAGCACCCCTCCACCCAGAGGGTTATGTTTCAGAAAAAAAAACAGGGCAACCACTGGACAAGTTCCTTTACCACTAACACTGTGATGAACCGTTTGCCAGAGTTTATGCTGGAGTCCACACAAGTGGTACCGTTGGAGTCAGCTGCTTCCTGGGAAGGCCTCATCAAGGTAGAGTAGAGTACCAATGCAGAAAGGGTAGAACCCACACACGTCCTGGAATAATGTCCCAACTTCAGTACTCTTGTTTTCGGGATGACCCAGAAGGTCTGGCCAAATTAATAATTTGGCTTCTCAACACAACACCTTGCTTCACATTGGGGGACGCTTCTGCTAAAACTACACTGCAGGCCCTTTTTATTTACTAGGCCCCACACCTAAGGAGTGCAATTAATTATTATAAAATTACTTCCCCAATTCAAGGGAACTGGGGAGCAGTCTGCACTTTGGCCATAAATATGTAATTTTACTTACCAACTTTACACAAAAATGTATAACTGTTCAATACATACAGGTGTATACACAGTACTACCCAGAGCAGAGGGGAGCACAACCCAACCCCTTACAAGAGTACAAGCACAGCTGCTAATGGGTCTCCCACCAACACTGCCAGAAGCTCCTGACTTGCCCACTCCCGGGGCCATGGGGTACTCGAAACCGGGCTATGAGTTCTTGCCAGGGGATTCACAGGGGTCGAGACCCGGCTTCCGTGACCCTGGGGGAGTCAGTGCTACTGTCTAGCTGGGGATCAGGTTGATGGGTTTATTGTATGGGGATAAAGTTTAAAGGGGAAATGTTCATGACGTCACCTATGGTTTTCTGTCAGTATGGACCGACGCTGCGGCTCAGAACTCCAGGGTTGTTGGTTCGGCAGCCTGTTGTTGTCGCCCATGTAGGTTTAGTAGGTACCCTGTGGTAGATGTAGCTAATTGTAATGGCTTTGTCAGGCCAGATTCACGCTGGGCCTCTTTACCTCATCTGCTGAGACTGTCAGCGGCTCCACAGGTGGGGAATAACACAGTCTCACACAGTCCTGGAATTTTGTACCCGGTTTACTCACTCCACTTGCAATTAGCCACCGGGCGCTTCTTTCTACCAAGTCCAGCCTGGCCTGTTGCAAGGAATAGCTTGCCCTGGACCCCCTTTGTGTGGCTCTCCATTGGCTGGCCTTTTACTCCCAGCGCTATGTTTTGTCTCTCCTGTCAGTGCTTCCACACACAGTGCCCTGATCCAGCAGCCACTGGTTCTGTGGGGCGACTGGTCATGTTCCCTAACCCTAGTTCAGCTACCTTCTCAGTGGATATGCCGGGTTTTGGTGACCACTCCTGGAGACTGCGTGACCTCCAGTTCGGTGGTTCGGGCTTGCAGCGTCCTCACCATACTCAGGGCCGGTTCCCTGGTTCTTGACCAACCCCTCCATCTGACTCTCTTAGTCCCGGTCTCGGTGCCCAGGCTGTTCTCAGTCCGCCTGTGCCTCTGTGGTTCTCTCTGTTCTCTCCAGCCTGTTCCTCACTTGCTAACTCACAGCTACTAACTCACAACTACTAACTGACTTCCCACTCTCAGTTCTTCCCTTGTCCCCTTCTGACTGGGCCTTCACCCGGGTTCTCCCATGGTCCCTTAGGTCCTAGGGTGTGTGTGTTTGGTGGGGCCAAGGTTCACTATCCCATTTTCCTTTTGGACTGAGATACCACACCTGGTTATTGAGTGAAGTACCCCTTTGCGGAGACCAGACCGGTGGGGCGCCATATTCCGACCCCTGAGCTTAGACAAGGAGTGGATTGGGGGACATTGACAGCGGGAACATCGCCAAGACAGATTGCATGGAGGTTCAGGTGTGGCAAAGAAGACAACACAGGATGAGCATTTGGTTGCTCAGGGGTCTGCTGTGGTTCAAGTGGTACAGGAGTTGTGGCCTTTGTCTGCACATCGGACAAATTATTGGCACCAGAGCTGAACAACCTGCAAACCTACTTAAGAACAGAAGGGAGTCGGATACCTGGGGGTCCTTGCTGTGCCAGTTGTACCTGCAGATGATGATGATTTCTAAGTCCCTGAATGGCCTAAATAACCAGATGATCTGGGACTCCATTTTCTTGGACACAGATGTACAAAGTTATTGTGTTGCTCCTTTCCTTGTTTGTGCATGTTTCATATTCCCCTTCCGGATTGGGGAAGTTTGAGCCGCTAGAGGGTCCTACACCCTTTGCCTTTGACTTTGTCCAACAAGCAATGAGACTTGCCACAACCCCACTATGGACTTTGCGCCAGCCCCATTATGGACTGTATCCCTTTTTGGACTTTGCTGCATCTACCCTTGACTTTGCCACTCATAAATTTTGTACTTTTCAGAGGAGTTTTGTTGGGAGGAGGGTGCATGGATGGTCTGATATCCAAACTGGGTTGAATCCAAATGGACTGGGCCCCAGGACGTAGTGCTATCTGTTGTGTTGGCCTAATGGCCTTTGTTCAAATGAACTTGAACTCTATGTTTTTGGGGTCATAAGGCTGGGGTCATACTGGTCCAAAAGATGAGAGGACACCATGCACACTATGGGAAAGCATGAATAAAGACTGATGTTAAGAATGTTTTATGTGGCATATATTGCTGTCGTTTAGGAGTCCAAAAGTTCAAGGATGACCATTGTTAAAGAAGAGAGGAATGTAAGAGTCGTGGCCTGTTGCTATTGTGTTCCTAACTCTAAAGAAAAGACACCAATCACGTTGTGTAGTGTAATGTGAATACTGTCTTGTGTCTTTTCTAAATATTGTATCATGTGGATTGTAATGTAATTTGATGTATTGTGATGTGTTCTTATAATATACAGTAATGTGATATGTAATGTAATGTAAAGTAATATGTTGCATAGCACTTATATACATTAGGAAGTTACCAGACTATAGGGTATGGGCCCCTTTACACACTGAGACTTTCCAGCGATCCCACCAGCGATCCGACCTGGCCGGGATCGCTGGAAAGTCTCTATGCAGTCGCTAGTGAGCTGTCACACAGGCAGACATACCAGCGACCAGTCAGCAGCGACATCGCTGGTAACCAAGGTAAACACAGGTTAACTAAGCAACGCGCTCTGCTTAGTTATCCGGTGTTTACCCAGGTTACCAGTGCCCAGCACCTATTGTGCGGCACTGGGCACTGGCTGTGAGGTCGCTGACCAGTGGGAGACCAAGGACCAAAAAATGGTCCTAAACGATTTGTAGTGATCAGCGACCTCACAGCAGGGGCCAGGTCGCTGATGCGTGTCACAAACTGCAACATCGCTGGAGAGGTAGCTGTTACGTTATAAAACCTGTGACGTTTCAGTGACATCCCTAGCGATGTTGCAGTGTGTGAAGTACCTCTATGTAATGGTAAAGTGTTAGGACTAACCCACAATAGAAGGGATTAGTTGATAGTGAAAGATATGGTTGCTTTCTATTAAGCCCCCGTCACACATAGGGAGATCTCTGATACGTCACAGGTATCCCCCAGTAATGTCGCTATGTGTGACATGTAGCAGCGATCATGCCCCTGCTGTGAGGTTGCTGATCGCTGCATATGGTTTAGGACCATTTTTTGGTCCTTGGTCTCCCGCTGGTCAGCACGCATCGCTGCATGTGACAACAAGAGACCAGCGACCAGCGACCTCACAGGCTGGTAACCATGGTAAACAGCGGGTATCTAAGCAGCGCGCGTTGCCTAGATACCCGGTGTTTATCATAGTTACCAGCATCCTCCCTGCTTAGCGCAGCCTGTAAGCAGTGAGGACACTGGTAACTATGATTAACAGCGGGTAACTAGGCAGCGCGCGCTGCCTAGATACCTTGTGTTTATCATAGCTACCAGCGTTCTCCCGCTTCCAGCTATGTGGAGGTGGCTCCCTGGTCCCTGGTCACTGAAGAGATCTGCCTGTTTGACAGCTTCCCAGCGACCAGGTAGCGACACTCCAGCGATCCCGGCCAGGTCATTATCGCTGTCGGGATCGCTGAAGCGTCGCTCAGTGTGATGGGGCCTTTACAGTCAGTGTAGGCCTAGTGAGTTATGGACAGATAGTCTGTAGTTCGTGAAGGTCTCATACAGTGAGTGACTTGTGGTAGTGAAGGAAAAAAAAGGGACTGGAGAAGAGATAACGTGATCCTTGATTGTTGACTGAGACACGGAGCAAGAACAAGTGTGAATACTAGAGACTGACCCTTAAACAGATGGGCCGCAGACAATAAGAGCCAGAGCAATGAAAGAAAATGTGCTCCTACTGAGTAACCCTTTCTTTATTGCAATAGGAGCCAGAGGACAGGACTCTAGTGGTCAGAGCCCTAATGATCAAGATAACAGGTCAAACTAGCATGTGAACGGAGTGGGTGTATCCTAGTGGATTCTTCCCAAGAGTCTGGGAGTGCAATGCTCTGCTCTGGCCATAGTGATTGGTCCCCTAATCCTCATATTTATAAGGAGACTAGACATGGGACACTGGAAGAGAAGTGACTAGCATGGCTTGAACTGTAGCATTAGGCTAGGTTGTTCTGGAACTCATAGGACCAGTAAGATATGAAGCAACCCAACGTGAAGTAAGACTGTGCCTGAATATACCTTGTAGAATTGTACCGAGCTGGAAGATATGGGCCTACTTTCTAAGGTATAAAATTGCTGCTGAGAATGAACCGTTGAATCAAGAGTTATATTTTGAAACAAATGGGTATTCTCCTTGTGAGTATGAGTCGTCATCCGATTCTGGCTAGCCAATGTCAGCGATAATATGTGACCAGCATGGGTTCACAGCCCGCACGACACAAATCAAGATGCCTAGTGAGGACCAGTTCTTTTATGTAGTGTGCTAGGGCATCCTGAGTCAATCCCTCCCCCACAACTACCGCCATGTGCTTCCCTATCTGTGTACATTGAATGGCCACTTTATTGGAGACACCTTCCCTTTCACGTTTGACTCGTCTCAATGAAGTCATGCTTCAGTGTAGTTGGCCACCTCAAGGCACATTTTCTCATTTAATCACCAAATCCGGGGGAAATCTGATGCTACCTGATCAGACCTCTCTTTATTGACCTAGAATAGGGACGCGGGCACATGCGGTGGCAAAAGGTATCCACCGGATCCTAACAAATTCGTCCAGTTGATGCACAAAGTTGCAATTTTGCGGCTCGCTAAAAAGCCTGATGTCACCGGATCAGGCGCAAAAAAATAGAATGGGCTTCAATGGGGCCCCAGCTGGGGGTGGATTGGGCTTTCCCACTGAGCATGCACAGAGCCCCTCCCAACACCCTCCCATTAGGCATGCCCTATGTAAAGTTTCAACTTTCTGACTGATCAGGCAAAAAACATATGCAACTGTAGCCGTGTTTTGCCTTATCCGACACTCGAATCAGCCATAATACCGCTGAGGTTGCATATGGTTTCACAAACAAACCCAGATGCGGTCAGACGCATTTTTATCCAGATTACACCGGAACGCAAGTGTGAAACCAGCCAAAATAAAGGCCACATGAACCTTCAGCTCTTAGAAATCTAGTGGAGCCTTTGCTATGAATAGAGAAATGGGAAAAGTAGCAAATTGTGCAAGGTCACTATGACGCTGACCACCGGGTAGTGACAACCGTGCAGTCTCAGGATCCTGATTGTAGCCGGCAGCCGAAAATGCAGAATCTTATTAAATGTTACTTTTGCTTTTATCAGTCACATCTACATACTGTATTAAAGGGATTGTCGAACTCTCGGGAAATTTTTTGTATTTGGGGCTAAAAATAATCTTTGCAATTGGGTTTCATTAAACATTTTGCAACCTTTACCCTTTGTAGCTTCTTTTTTTTCTCTGTACATTCAACTTTAATGTAGTCTATATTCATAAGAGAAGAGATTTTGGTGGCAGCGCTTTAGACATTCATGGCAGTGTGTTGAGTTATTTAGAAAGCACCAAATTTACACTGCTATACAAGCACTGTGCACTGACTACTTTACATTGTATCAAAGTGTTACATCTTCAGTGTTGTCCCATGAAAACACATAATAAAATATTTACAAAAATATGGGGGGTGTACTCACTTTATTTATATACAGTAAGTCCTAAAGAGGAAAAAAAATCTTTTTATTAAGTAATCATAGTGAACAAAAAAACAATAAAGGAATAAAGCCAATTAACCCCTTCATATATATACGTCCTTGGCCGCCTCCCTCCCTTTGATGTGCTGTGCTCGCATCATTCCCCGCACGTCAGCTGATCTGATCAGCTGACGTGTAGCTAACAGTACCGATCGGATCAGTGATCTGATTGGCACTGCTAGCCCTTTACATCGAGATTTAATCGTCACTCTTAACCCTGTAGATCACACTGTCAATCAGTGACAGTGCATTCTAAAGCACTGTGGAGGAGATCGTGCTGTTCCCTGCCTGCGATCACGGGGTCTCGATGCATTGCCATGATAGCACAGGGTCAGCTAATGACCCCAGATGCTGTCATGAATCATTTCCTGCCAGGGATGCCCAAGTGATGATACCGGTAGAAAATGATCATATGTACTGTGCAGAGGTATGGTGAAGCATCTCTCTGCATAGCACAAGCGATTGCACTGTGCAGTGCTAAGGTGCCCAAAGGAAGCAGTGTAATAAAGGAAAAATTTTAGCACCATTTATCCCGTGGCACTTTACATCTGAAAAAGGCCATACATGGACAAGTACAATAAACATGAGCAATACAAGGCATACACAGGTACAGGAGGAGAGAGGACCCTGCCCACGAGGGATAACAGTTTACAAGGAATGGGATAAAATATTGAAAATAAAACTGTTTAAAGAAAAACCCCACTAATTGGTATTGCTGCATTTAGAAATGCCGATCTAACAAAATATAAAATCAATTAATCAGATCTGTAAACTGGGCAGGAAAAGAAAAGTCCAAATGCCAAAATTAAGTTTTTTTTGTCACCTCAAAAGTGCGCTCATATGTCTATATTAATATCTAAAAAATGAGAAAGCGCATAGGGTCTTATCCTTAATACAAAACGAATCCCATACAGTGTGAAAACTGCTCACCTGATACGGTTGTGAAGCCCACAACCAGCTTGATCGCTCAAACACAGCAGCCGCAGCCGGGACCGCACTTCCACAATCGTGGGGGTGAAACCCCATCCGGGACCAAGTGTCTTTCGGTCCGCGACGCTGCTCCAATAAGTATTAGAAACACTGGAGTGTTTTAAATAAAAGATCTTCAGTTTTATTTCCGACGCGTTTCGGAGCTAAATACCCAGCTCCTTCCTCAGGGAATGACCTGAGGAAGGAGCTGGGTGTTTAGCTCCGAAACGCGTCGGAAATAAAACTGAAGATCTTTTATTTAAAACACTCCAGTGTTTCTAATACTTATTGGAGCAGCGGCGCGGACCGAAAGACACTTGGTCCTGGATAGAGCATATGTCTATATTGACAGACAAATAAAAAGAATTATGGCTCTTGGAAGAAGGGGAGGGGAAAACGGAAAATTGACCTGATACGAAAGGGTTAAGTAATCACAGTGAACAAAAAACTATTAAATTGAAAAAATAAATATTTCTGCAACAACAGAAATGGGGTATCTGTAATCCATGTATATATAATATATGTATTTGGAAAGCCTAGTACACTTCCTGTTTATAGACATATGAATCCATATATATTGTACATATAAAAAGTAGAGTATACAGCCAATTAATGGCCGCTTGACAGAAAAGTTGAGACTTTACAGCTTCTAAAGGGCACAGTCCTCACAGCCAGGTTGATAATATGATCGGTCCATTCGTGATGTCATGTGAACTTTAGAATGTGGTGATGTCACATGCCCATTGTGATGTCATCGACCAGTCATCAAAATCATTCTGCAAACTGAAAATCGGTCATTTGTCCTTGTCACTTGGTGTGAAGACAACTGTTACTTGAGCTTGGCTACTTTTTGCTGTGATATAAGATATAAGACCGCATATAGGGAAGACCTGTTAGTGGTTGTTCTGTTCTCACTAAATGGGCCAGGGGCTCATGAATTTAAACAGAAGCTAAACCTGAGACCAATGAGAAGACTGTGGTGAAGTCTGTGCTTTTATTGAACGATGCAGTATATTTGTATATGGTACAACTGGAAACAATCAGAATACAGAACAATCAGTGCATGGTACAGCAGAATACACATTATACATGGTGTGAGGCACCGCCGGCATGATCCTCATGGCCGGGGCGCATCACATGCAGGATCAGGAGGATCCTGTGCACACTGGCCGGTTTTCCTGTGATGATACTGTGTGAACCTATCCTGAACACAATGAGGTTTAAAGTGACTAGTGAGTGGCTCATGAAATCGAGGAGGCCATGAGGAAAGGGATGTAATGAGTGATTGCTGACAGCCCAGGTGGGTGTGTCAGGTCTGTGTGTCCGGAGGAATAGCAGCCCAGCTGGATGACTCAGTGTGGGTGTGGCAGGCACGATAAGAGTCAGCCAGCTGAGTGATTGAGAGATTCATTCTCAGCCAGACATCAGCCTGAGAGCATGTGGGCTGATTACCAGCCAGAGAGCCGAGCAGAGCCAGTCTGTGTGAGGGACTGGGAGTGCGAGTCCATACCGCCATGTTGAGATGGTGAAGGGAGCATGCTAGCTCCATACCGGCAGCCAGGACAAGGGTCGTGAAAGCACCTGGGGTGGGGAAGCCGTGGCTGACCTGTTGGACGCTGGACTGGACGTGGGGTGAAACATGTCCAGGAAAGAGCCTGTGGGAGGCTTGGTCAACCCGTTACCCAGGTAGCGAGACCCGGATCCGTGCCCGGTAAGACAGCGGTTCCCGTGTAACGGAGTGAGCTGTATGCGTGATTAATGCCAGGCGGGCATAACCGCCATTGGGTCCGACTAGACAGTAGGTAAAGGACCCGTAGACGTATGTAAGGGCTTAGGTAACAGTGCCCTGAATGAGAGACGATGGCCTATGTGTAACAGCCACGTATAATGTTGTGGGAGAGAGAGTGACCCAGCTAGTGTGGATGATATTGGAGGCGATCCGTCCCTGTGGGATGAGAGGGAGGCTTGCCCTGCTGCTTGCAGTGGGTACCTGTCCCTCAACCACGACCTCTAATGGTGTGGGTGTGCCTGTGGCCAGAGACAGGGGTCACGAAGGCTCCTAGAAGGATAACCATGGCTGACCCGTTAGGGTGCTACTCAGACGCAGGGTACAGTCGTCGACCTAGAGACCTGCCATGAGATGAGATGGAGGTTTGGTGGCGACTTGTGGCCCGTACCGTGGTGTGTAGGCCACGGTGACGCATGGTTAGCCCGGATTCTACGGTTGACCAGGTCCCGGTTATGGTCATGGAGGAGCCACAGTCCATGGATGTGTTATGATGGGCTGTGAGCGGGTGTAAGAAATGTATGTGATCCATGGACGTTTGTATGATGGATCACATATGGTATGTAAGGTCCTGGTCAGGCAGGAATCCGGACTACGGGTTAATGGTATATAATCATGCTGGGTGACTAAAGCCGGGCGGCTAGTACCGCCATTGGGACCCACAGGGCCCGTTGAGGCGTATGTAACGAAGGTCAGAAGCAGGGGTTAAAAAGGGCTCCTAGAGTTGGGGACACCGTGGTTGAACCAGGTGGGCGCTGACCTGGACGTGGGGTGAAACACGTCCAGGAAGGAGCCCCTTGGGGATACATGACATACCCGGTACTCAGGTTGCTCAATCCCTGTTATGAACCCGGAGGGGTCATCGTTGTAATGTAACGAATGAATTGATGTATAGTGTAAGTAGGCCGGAGGCCGTAGCCACCACGGGAGCTGTTAGTAGAGCTCCAATGGGGACAGAGAGATGGTTACAGGTCCCGGGTTACAATAAGATGTCATGTGCAATAAGTGTTATGTAATGTTATTTGTAAATGTATGGTGTATTTATGTATGGTGTTTATAATCAATGTGATATGTGTCAAACATGCTACCCGGGTTATGTTATTAATATGTGAAAAATAAACGGGTAGACATTGGTTAACTTATAAACACGTGTTTGTTGTCGTTATGCAAGGGGTTCCCCGGTTGCTACCTCACATATGGTGGAGAATACGGGCATGCCAGCCCGCTGAATGAGAGCAATGATGACTCGGGGGTGGTACAGCCGAGGGCTGTGGTATAGTGGCATCTGATATGGACATTCTTATATGGACGATTCTGATTGGTGCACTATAAATGGACTTGGTTGCTATGGGCGACCGCACGACGCACCCTAGCATCTGGCCGGTGACCCGGCGAGGTCACGAAGACATCGCACTCAAAGTACCGGGAGGCCCCAGGGGTCCCGAAGTCAAAGTCGGCGTGATCAAGGTTCCGGTGGCCTGAGGGGTCACGAAGTTGCCAAGACAGCGCTACATCCGGATTCTCATAGGACTCTATGAACTGTGTTTGCCCCTGCTGGTTTAAGCAAGGAGGGGGGGAGGTTGGACAGGAGTCACAGGTGTACAAACCGGGAGCATTGCCACAAGGTGTAGTATGGTGGCCCGGCTCCTATGGCAGTGTGTTCATCCCCCACTGGTCTGAACAAGGAGGGGGGAGGTAGGACACGGTTTACCGGTGTCCTAGGTGTACAAGCCGGCAGTGTGTTTAACCTTTATCCACAAGTGTGAGCAACGCTGTCGCCCGACTCCTATGGCAGTGTGTTTAACCCCTACCCACGGGTGTAAACAAGGAGGGGGGTATGTGAGGCACCGCCGGCATGATCCTCATGGCCGGGGCGCATCACATGCAGGATCAGGAGGATCCTGTGCACACTGGCCGGTTTTCCTGTGATGATACTGTGTGAACCTATCCTGAACACAATGAGGTTTAAAGTGACTAGTGAGTGGCTCATGAAATCGAGGAGGCCATGAGGAAAGGGATGTAATGAGTGATTGCTGACAGCCCAGGTGGGTGTGTCAGGTCTGTGTGTCCGGAGGAATAGCAGCCCAGCTGGATGACTCAGTGTGGGTGTGGCAGGCACGATAAGAGTCAGCCAGCTGAGTGATTGAGAGATTCATTCTCAGCCAGACATCAGAATGAGAGCATGTGGGCTGATTACCAGCCAGAGAGCCGAGCAGAGCCAATCTGTGTGAGGGACTGGGAGTGCGAGTCCATACCGCCATGTTGAGATGGTGAAGGGAGCATGCTAGCTCCATACGGGTAGCCAGGACAAGGGTCGTGACAGCACCTGGGGTGGGGAAGCCGTGGCTGACCTGTTGGATGCTGCACTGGACGTGGGGTGAAACATGTCCAGGAAGGAGCCTGTGGGAGGCTTGGCCAACCCGTTACCCAGGTAGCGAGACCCGGATCCGTGCCCGGTAAGACAGCGGTTCCCGTGTAACGGAGTGAGCTGTATGCGTGATTAATGCCAGGCGGGCATAACCGCCATTGGGTCCGACTAGGCAGTCGGTAAAGGACCCGTAGACATATGTAAGGGCTTAGGTAACAGTGCCCTGAATGAGAGATGATGGCCTATGTGTAACAGCCACGTATAATGTTGTGGGAGAGAGAGTGACCCAGCTAGTGTGGATGATATTGGAGGCGATCCGTCCCTGTGGGACGAGAGGGAGGCATGCCCTGCGGCTTGCAGTGGGTACCTGTCCCTCAACCACGACCTCTAATGGTGTGGGTGTGCCTGTGGCCAGAGACAGGGGTCACGAAGGCTCCTAGAAGGGTAACCATGGCTGATCCGTTAGGGTGCTACTCAGACGCAGGGTACAGTCGTCGACCTGGAGACCTGCCATGAGATGAGATGGAGGTTTGGTGGCGACTGGTGGCCCATACCGTGGTGTGTAGGCCACGGTGACGCATGGTTAGCCCGGATTCTACGGTTGACCAGGTCCCGGTTATGGTCATGGAGGAGCCACAGTCCATGGATGTGTTATGATGGGCTGTGAGCGGGTGTAAGAAATGTATGTGATCCATGGACGTTTGTATGATGGATCACATATGGTATGTAAGGTCCCGGTCAGGCAGGAATCCTGACTACGGGTTAATGGTATATCATCATGCTGGGTGACTAAAGCCGGGCGGCTGGTACCGCCATTGGGACCCACAGGGCCCGTTGAGGCGTATGTAACGAAGGTCAGAAGCAGGGGTTAAAAAGGGCTCCTAGAGTTGGGGACACCGTGGTTGAACCAGGTGGGCGCTGACCTGGACGTGCACGTCCAGGAAGGAGCCCCTTGGGGATACATGACATACCCGGTACTCAGGTTGCTCAATCCCTGTTATGAACCCGAAGGGGATCATCGTTATAATGTAACGTATGTATTGATGTATAGTGTAAGTAGGCCGGAGGCCGTAGCCACCACGGGAGCTGTTAGTAGAGCTCCAATGGGGACAGAGAGATGGTTACAGGTCCCGGGTTACTATAAGATGTCATGTACAACAAGTGTTATCTAATGTTATATGTAAATGTATGGTGTATTTATGTATGGTGTTTATAATCAATGTGATATGTGTCAAACATGCTACCCGGGTTATGTTATTAATATGTGAAAAATAAACGGGTAGACATTGGTTAACTTATAAACACATGTTTGTTGTCGTTATGCAAGCGGGTTCCCCGGTTGCTACCTCACAATGGATATACAATATGCACGTACTAGTAACTAATCTAAATTATAACTGGATGAGCCAGGCTAAAACTAGAGCAGAAAACAACTAAAGAAGGCATGAATACATACCAGCAATGCAATCGCATGGGAACAGTAATGCTGAGTGTCTTCTTCCTTCCAAATATGAAAGTAAAATGGAGGCTGAGCTATCAAAATGCATTGCAAGAGGGAGGAGAATTAGACATAGAGATTAAATAGACTGCAAACATAGCATTGGCCGATAGAGGGAGCCAGAGCACTGCATATGAGATAAAGCTCATTAAGAATCTACAGCTAAACTACTTAATAACGTTATGCAAAAACAAACATTGGAGACTAATTGGGTGTCGGAGACAGAAAAGTGGTGTTAGATGAACAGTTTCGGGCGACATTTTGGAACGCTCCGGAGGTGGGGGACAGGACCTTCCTCAGCCCAATATGACATCTATGGAGCTGAATATGGTCAACTGGAGGATGAGAAAAGGAGAGAGAATAGATGAGGTGCCCAAAAAAAGAAGGAGGATAGAAACATCAGAGAAACATGACCCCAACTGAAACCTCATCAAGGCTTCCAAAAGACCTGGGAACCAGTTACAAGATAGTATCAAGAGCAAGAGGAAAAGGGAAGAAGAGATGGGGGATAAAACTGATGATGGATCCAGCGTGTCCCTGAATACTGAGCCGCTGTCAGGTAAGCTCAGATCTAAGATACGAAGAGCCAGTGGTGTAATGTGAAGCTCATGGGCCCCAGTGCGAAAGCTCCAATAGGGCCCCCAATTATAGAAAATTTTTAATAGCAATAGACTTTTTTATTAGGCCAAGGGGACTTTTGGGGACCCCCTAGGCTCCAGGGCCCGGGTGAGATTACAACCCCTTCACCTGTTGCAGTTACGCCTCTGCCAAGAGCCAAGATCCCCAATGTAGTAACTGACTGGATTATGAACCTTTAAAACACCCCACCTATTATAATTTTTGAACCTTTTCTCTTCGGCTCCCTTCTGATGCCTGGAATCGGATGCCAAATAGGCATCCAATAGGCATCCAATTCCGGAATAAAATCATAGCCTTCTTGCTGAAAAAAAAAAAAATATGCTCACCTATCTCCGAGGCCCCCGCTGTCTCCCGCCGTCTCCCGGCAGGTTGCGGTCACGTGACTGTGACATCACGGCAGGTCCTGTACAGAAGTAGAAGACCTCTGCAGACAGCGCGAGGACACCGGGAGCCGGCGGGAGACGGCAGGAGACGGCGGGAGACGGCGGGGGCCTCGGGGATAGGTGAGCATATACTTTTTTTTTTTTTTCAACCCCTGCCTTCCAGTTTGGAGCAGTTTTACTGTACTGAGCATGCTTAGTACAGTAAAATCGGGTCCGAGAAGACATCAGATGTTTCCTCGGACCCCGCTCCATAGGGCCCCATGTTAAATTGATCGGACCAAATCGGATGTGCACTAAATGGCATCCGATTTGGTCCGATCCGATTTTGCCCAATTTTATTTTCGGTGCAAAAATCGGAGCATGCTCCGATTTTTGCACCGATAAAAAAATCGGACAGAATCGGATCGGACCAAATCGGATGCCATTTAGTGCACATCCGATTCGGTCCGATGCCCATAGGGCTGCATGGGGCAAAATTCGGATCCGATGCTGTCCGATTTTTATCGGAAGCATCGAAATTCAGATATCGTAGTGTGAAACCAGCCTAATATTCATTTTCTTCCTGAAAATGATTGCAATCACAAATTCTTTGGTATTATTATCATCGTTTAATTTGTCTTAAATGAAAAAACACAAAAGAGAATGAAGCAAAAACTAAACATTGATCATGTCACACAAAACTCCCATAATGGGCCAGACAAAAGTATTGGCACCCTCAGCCTAATACTTGGTTGCACAACCTTTAGCCAAAATAACTGCGATCAACCCCTTCCGGTAATCATCAATGAGTTTCTTAGAATGCTCTGCTGGAATTCTAGACCATTCTTCTTTGGCAAACTGCTCCAGGTCCCTGATATTTGAAGGGTGCCTTCTCCAAACTGCCATTTTTAGATCTCTCCACAGGTGTTCTATGTAGGGATGGGCGAATCTACTTGCTAGGACTCGTTACTCGGCGAGTAGTAAGGGACTCGCAGGACTCGGCACTCTGCGAGTTTCCCAGTGATTACTCGCACGAGTCCAATGCAAATCAATATCAATCCTAGTTTTGTCAGAAACGCTGACAAAACTCGGATTGCCATTGTTTGCATTAGACTCGGCTACTGTGCCAGTGATAGCAGGGAAACTCGCAAAGTAACTGCTGTTTCTTTGCGAGCCGAGTCCAGCTGTCTTCTCTGTGCAGCTCCAGGGTCCTAGAGCCCGCCTGCTCACAGACATGATGTAGCAGTGCTGAGATTGTTCTCAGTCTGCTCATTCCCTGTGCATAGACATCTATATCTATGCACAGGGGATGTAGCAGAGAGGACATCGCGTTTTGGACTACGTCGGACGGAAGAGGATTTTTTTAATTAAAGATGGAGTCCCTAATGGCTTTTTTTTTTATTTCAAATAAAAATTTTTCTCTGTGTTGTGTTTTTTTAACCCTTTATTGGAGATTCTTAGTGGCTGGGTCAAACGTGGCCTGACATTAAGAATCTCGGGCTTAATACCAGCTTGTATAACAAAGCTAGTATTAACCCCTTTATTACCCAGAGTGCTACCGCCACCAGGGCCGCTGGAAGAGCGGGGTTCAGCGCCAGAGGATGGCGCTTCAATGAACGCGCCATCTTCTGGGGCGGCTGCGGGCTGCAATTTGCAGCGGGGGGTGCCCAGAAAGCTTGGGCATCCCTGCACTGCGGATTCCAGCCCCCAGCTGCTTAGCTGTACCTGGCTTTTTTTTTAATTATTTCATGAATTTCAGAGTCAGAGTCTCAGAGTCAGAGTCAGAATCTCAGAATTTCATGAAATAATTAAAAAAAAATGCGTGGGGCTCCGCGCAATTTCTATGTCTAGCCAGGTATAGCTAAGCAGCTGGGGGCTGGAATCCGCAGCGCAGGGATGCCTAAGCTTTCTGGGCACCCCCCGCTGCAAATTGCAGCCCGCAGCCGCCCCAGAAGATGGCGCGTTCATTGAAGCGCCATCCTCTGGCGCTGAACCCCGCTCTTCCAGCGGCCCTGGTAGCGGTGGCACGCTGGGTAATAAAGAGGTTAGGGCCAGCTTTGTATTATCAGCTGGCCCTAAGCCCGAAATTTATGGTGGTCACGCCAATATTAGACATGACAGCCATGAATTTCTATTAAATTGTTTTAAAAAAAACACAACACAAAGAAATTTTTTTATTAGAAATAAAAAAAAAAGCCATTAGGGACTCCATCTTTAATTAAAAAAATCCTCTTCCGTCCGACGCAGTCCAAAACGCGATGTCCTCTCTGCTACATCCCCTGTGCATAGATATAGATGTCTATGCACAGGGAATGAGCAGATTGAGAACAATCTCAGCTCTGCTACATCATCTCTGTGCAGAGACATTCATGTCTGTACACAGGGAATGAGCAGACTGAGAACAATCTCAGCTCTGCTACATCAGGCAGCAGGCGGGCTCTAGGACCCTGGAGCTGGCAGCCAGCACACTGAGCAGACAGGACTCTTATCTGTGTGAGTTTCCCAGCGATTACAGTTACAAAGTAAACGAGTCCAATGCAAATAAATTACAAAACTAGGATTCCTTCAGGCTGAAGCTTCTGAGACACATCTGCGATTTGTAAATCTCACACTACTCGCTATTACTCACTTCCCCATTCATTAACATTGGACTCGCTAGACTCGCAACGAGTAGCGAGTCCTGTGCTCGGACTCGCTAGAGTCAAGCGATTCCGAGTAATTTAGGATTCGCCCATCACTAGTTCTATGGGATTCAGGTCTGGACTCATTGCTGGCCACTTTAGAAGTCTACAGTGCTTTCTCTCAAACCATTTTCTAGTGCTTTTTGAAGTGTGTTTTGGGTCATTGTCCTGCTGGAAGACCCATGACCTCTGAGGGAGACCCGGCTTTCTCACACTGTGCCCTACATTATGCTGCAAAATTTGTTGGTAGTCTTCAGACTTCATATGCCATGCACACGGTCAAGCAGTCCAGTGCCAGAGGCAGCAAAGCAACCCCAAAACATCAGGGAACCTCCGCCATGTTTGACTGTAGGGACCGTGTTCTTTTCTTTGAATGCCTCTTTTTTTTTCCTGTAAACTCTATGTTGATGCTTTTGCCCAAAAGAGAGAACATTCTTCCAAAACGTTTTAGGCTTTCTCAGGTAAGTTTTGGCAAACTCCAGCCTGGCTTTTTTATGTCTCGGGGTAAGAAGTGGGGTCTTACTGGGTATCCTACCATACAGTCCCTTTTCATTCAGACACCGACGGATAGTACGGGTTGACACTGTTGTATCCTCGGACTGCAGGGCAGCTTGAACTTGTTTGGATGTTAGTCGAGGTTCTTCATCCACCATCCGCACAATCTTGCGCTGAAATCTCTTGTCAATTTTTCTTTTCCATCCACATGTAGGGAGATTAGCCATAGTGCCATGGGCTTTAAACTTCTTGATGACACTGTGCACGGTAGACACAGGAACATTCAGGTCTTTGGAGATGGACTTGTAGCCTTGAGATTGCTCATGCTTCCTCACAATTTGGTTTCTCAAGTCCTCAGACAGTTCTTTGGTCTTCTTTCTTTTCTCCATGCTCAATGTGGTACACACAAGGACACAGGACAGAGGTTGAGTCAACTTTAATCCATGTCAACTGTCTGCAAGTGTGATTTAGTTATTGCCAACACCTGTTAGGTGCCACAGGTAAGTTACAGGTGCTGTTAATTACACAAATTAGAGAAGCATCACATGATTTTTCTAACAGTGCCAATACTTTTGTCCACCCCTTTTTTATGTTTGGTGTGGAATTAGATCCAATTTGGCTTTAGGACAATTCTTTTTGTGTTGTTTTTATTGAAGACAAATTAAATGAAGATAATAATACCAAAGAATTTGTGATTGCAATTATTTTCAGGAAGAAACTGAGTATTATTTGACAGAATTGCAGTGGTGTCAATACTTTTGGCCAGCACTGTAAAAACAGACATGACAACCATCAGAGATAAATTAACCGACCTGGAAGATAGAGATAGGAGTCAGAACCTTAAGTTCAGAGGCATCCCAGAGTCTGTTAAAAGCGACCAGCTCCAACTGTATATTAAGGACATGGTCAGACAGGCAATACCTGACTTAACTAATCTGGACTTAACTCTGGTCAGGGCACATGGGCTCCCTAAACCGTCATTTGTCAAACCAGAAGTTCCCAGAGACATAATTATAAAATTTCCCTTTTTTCACACAAAGGACAGGTTCACTCTGTACTTAAAAAAGAATAAAACTCCTCCAGAGCCCTTTCAGAAGATTAAAATGTTTGCAGACCTCTCTAAGGCAACTCTAACTCAAAGAATATCCTTGGAGAAAATCACCGCCACCTTACGTCAAAACCAGATCCCCTATCACTGGGGTTTTAACCCGACGAGAATCATTTTAGCCGATTAAACGAAAGCCATCAACATCTCAGACATGGAAGATGGCATAAAGAAACTTAAGGAACTCAAGATTCCCACCACTTGAATTGGGCCTTAAAAAACCATTGTTAGAAGTTACTAGTAGATTAGGCTAAACCTTTAGCCCCCAAAGAGAAGTTATAAGATAACCAACTTCTCTAGTTATCCTTGTTGATACTTGCTTTCTATATTGTTGCTCAAGTATTAATAACTAACTGTTTTTTTTTGTTCTCTTGTTAATGTATCTATTGGAATACCTAACAAGAACTAAACCTATAATGCATTCCTCACTTTCCCTCCATGCACTCCAAAAACTTGTCCTAAGAACCATTTTACCACAAATTTACATTTATTATGACACATTTCTTTCACAAAATGCTAACGGCCTGAATTCGCCCCAACGTAGATAGCTACTATGTAAATTAATTAAAGAACAAAAGGCAGATATTGTCGGATTCCAAAAAAACCAAATTCTTAGCTTCAAACCCTCCTGCTCTCAATAACAGAAATTACCCCCAAAGATTCTTTGCATCCAACCAGAAAAAGAAATGGGGAGTTGCCCTCCTCATAAAGAATTCAGTAGCATTTAAAGAAATAGAAAACATCTCTGACCCCAATGGGCGCTACATCATTCTTTTATGCAAACTCAACAACTCATTATGCACCTTAGGTAACATTTATGCTCTGAATTCGGGTCAGATTACATTTCTCAACAAAATAATGAGAATAATTAAAGCGAACCTGTCACCCCCCCCTGACATCAAAAGCTAACCTATCCACCTTCTGCAGCACTAAGGCTGCATTCAAAGAAGGTGTATATAGCATTTTGTGAGGCTATATTCACTGAAATATACACTTTGATAAAATTAGGCAGTTACCAAGACCGAAGACCTGGAGGCGGGGTCTGCAGTGTCTCTGTGCCACCCCTGTGTAGTCCATCATCCCTCTTTCACGTCCATTGTCTGATGCCTACACCCCTTCCACGCTCCGTAGCCCTCGCCTGCCGCTCTGTTAGGTTGCCGGGCATGCGCAGTGCGCGCTGCCCGACAACTTCCTTGTGACTTAGCTCTTGCGCAGTCCGCCGGCCCCAAGGTGGATTATTCATCATCCTCACTGCGGGGTGGCAAATACGGCGCCTGCGCATTAGCACCGCTGCTAATCCCCACCTCTCACTGCCTCTCTCCTCCCCACCTCATATATCCGGGTCACAAAATAGAAATCGAAACGGAGGACCCGGCACCGAGGAGAGTGGGGTGGGGATCAGGTGGGGATTAGCAGCGGTGCTAATGCGCAGGTGCCGTATTTGCCACCCCGCAGTGAGGATGATGAATAATCCACTGTGGGGCCGGCGGACTGCGCAAGTGCCAAGTCACAAGGAAGTTGTCGGGCAGCGCGCACTGCGCATGCCCGGCAACCTAACAGAGCGCAGGCGCGGGCTACGGAGCGTGGAGGGGGTGTAGCCAACAAGGGGCTATTTATTTGAGGGGGGCAGATTTGGGGAGAGGGGAAGTTTTGTGGGGAGGGCATGGGGGTGAGAGTAGGTGGGGGTGTGTTTTTGGGGCACCATGTTTGTGGGCGTGGGTTTGAGGGGTGCTTTTTGGAGGGTGGGCGGGGGTGCAGGTTTGTGGGGGGTGGATTTGGGGGGGCAGGTTTGGGAAGAGGGGACGTTTTAGGGTGGGGACAGGGGTAAGGGGTAGGTTTGGGGGCTTGGTTTTTGGGGTGTTTTTTTTAGGGTGAGCTGGGGTAAAGGTTTGTGGGGGGTGCAGGTTTTGGGTGGCAGGTTTTGTGGTGTGGGGGAGTGTCGGGTAGGTTAAGGGGGCGTGTTTTTTGAGGGGCAGGTTTGGGGAGGTGTTTTTTTAAGGTGGGCGGGGGTGCAGGTGTTTAGAGGTGCAGATTTGGGGGGCAGGTTTGGGGGGAGGGGAAGTCTTGTGGTGGGGGCTGGAGGTGAGGGTAAGTTTGTGGGGCGTGTTGTTGGGGGGCTGGTTTTGGGGGGTTTAGGTTGGGTGGGGGTGCAGGTTTTTGGGGTGGTGTGGACTTTGGGGGGCTGTTTTGGGGGGGTGGGGGATATGTTTAGGTGGTGTGTTTTTCGATGGATGGGTTTGGGGGATATTTATATAGGGTAGGCGGGGGTGCAGGTTTGTAGGGGGTGCAGATTTGGAGGGCACGTTTGGGGGGAGGAGAAGTATTGTGGTGGGTGCGGGGAGAGGGGTAAGTGTGGGGGTGGGTCCTGACGTCAGTCGTATTTTCCACGTCCTCTACGTTGTCACTCTTAGCTTAATTACTTCCTGGTGCTCACCTTAACTACTTCCTCCACCCACACCCTCTACCTAGTTCCCCCTCCAGACTGAGATGGGGCCCTCCCTCAATAGGGTCCGCCCAAATTCCATGGCCTGGAGTGGTGTGGTGTTGGATGCTAGTGTGTGGGTACCGGGTAGTGTCTCCTCTTTACCCGAGAGTAGGGTACCACACCTCTGGCTGAGGTGCAGTACCTCTGTGGCGACTGAACCCCCAGGAGGGCCACAGGAGCGTGGACAGGAGTCAGGGGGCTGTAGTGGGAGTGTTGACTGGGCATGGATGGGAGCATGGACCGAAGTTAAGGGGCTGCAGAGGCAGAGCACTCCTCTGTTCCCTTTTGTCTCCTAATATCTCATATGTGACTCTATGTTAACTTTTGGCCACATGGCGAGACTTGGGAGGGAAGGAAGAAGCACCACTTGACTTTTGGTGTGCAGGGTTTAGCTAGTATACTTTGCAGGCTCTATATACAGAGCTGCTAAGTGCCAAAAGAGCAGAAACCTCCTTCAAGTGACCCCAATTTAGAAATTGCACCCCTTTGGGAATTCATCTACTTGTGTAGTGATGATTTTGACTACGGGACGTTTTTTTTTTCCAAAAACAAATATTGATATTTCGTTCAAGAATAAATGTTGATTGTTGTTCATGGAAAAAAGTAAGATATCCCCTGAAAATATGCCCTAACTCATCTTTTGGAGTAAAAAATAATAAGACCCTGTGTAGGTTTGAAGCATTGTTGCTTTACGGAAATTGTATAACTTTTATAACAAAGTGATGTAAGACCTGTGCGACATAGCTATAGTTTTCGAGACAGATACTAAACCAATCAGAATGTACTGTATAGCGTGTGCTTATCTGTCCTCCTCTGTACAGGAGGTAAAGTTTTCTATATTAACTCAAGGCCTCTGATAGAGAGTTTAAAATAAATGAACTTCTGATAAGTAAAGCTCTAACCTGATTGGTCAGTTGAGAGTATATAAGCTTCACAAATTTGAACAAATATCACTTGTCAGAAAGTGAACCACAATGGCATTCCTTTGGCTTCTTTCATGCCTTGCCCTCATTGGGGGCTCTCTTGGTAAGTTGGACAATTTCTTTAAAACTTTCTTTAATTAACTAAAATGTATTTTTCACAACAGTAAAAGTACCGTATTACTTCTTTAATTTTTAGGCTGTGGTGTGCCAGCTATCAAGCCCATTATTTCTGGCTATGCCAGAATTGTAAATGGTGAGAATGCTGTTTCTGGTTCCTGGCCATGGCAAGTCTCCCTGCAGGTACTGTGAAAGCTGTTACCATATTAATATGGTTATGACTAAGGGTGCTAAACACACCTGAAACACGTTGACCACGCTATTCATGCTTTTACAAGCTATCTTGTAATGCACTTTAAATGAAATAAAGTATCCTACTTTGTGCTAGGGGTTGGTCCAAATGACCAAAGAGGGGTCATGGGTGTATAAGGAGACACAAACGAGGCTGTTGGGGCCACTCACAGAAGGTCACTGCGTCTGATCAAAAACCAAAAATCCTGAATTGTGGTTCTGTCCTTTTAAGAGGTATTTCTCTGCTTGATGATAGCTGGAGGTCACTAGGATCCAGATGGTCTCCTACTTGCCGACCTTTCAGCTGTCTCTATTTATATCCATTGGCTCTCATGATGTATTGCTGGTGATAGCATGTTTGTAGTTGGTGTAGCTTCCTGGCTCAGCAGTGCATCGTGGACTACCAGTGTAGTTTACTGTCTGGTTCTTCTTTCAGCTAAGTGTTTTTCCCTCTTGTCTATGTTTGTTTCCCTGGTGTTCTCCTTTAGTTGTTAGCTGGGTTGACCAGTGTCCACCCTGTCTGATCTCTAAGTAGTCTTAGCTTGAGGGACAAACAGGGGGGAGGTATCCTGATCGGCGACAGATAGGGGAGCCAGGTGTCATTGCTAGTGTTTCTAGAGGTCACTATCTCCCCTTTGCCCTTAGTGTCGGGGACTCCTTTTACCTTCTCGTCATCTGCACTGGGTGTCTCCCTACGCCCAATGTGACAAGAGGTCCCTTCTAACTCTAACATTCTACGATTCTAAGAATCCACATGTTTAGAGCTGGACTTCTACCTCTTACTTTTGATTATATTTTATTTCTGCTTATTCATGAGATATGTTATATTTTACATCTTATATTTTTGGTAATTCAGTAATATTTTTAGGTTCCTCATGGGCATGGCTTTTGATGATTATAAGAAAGAATGGGATATCAATAAATCCGAACAGATGACTTTGATTTAGGGCTCTCTCTTAATGACTTTTCTCAAAAGGAATAAACTTTCTTCAGTATTTTGGATCTGATTTTCACAAGTTTTTTGTGTCAATTTTTCTCAATTTTTTTGTGTGAATATGAGATTGTTCAAGCTTTCTTATCAAATAGGAAACTCCGATGGCACACAGATGGCATCCAAGCACGATCTGATTTTTTGGGTGAACCCGTAGACTTTAGCGAGCTTAATCTCTGAGTAAGATCAAAATCGGACAAGTCTCCTTATGTTGCTGCAAACCCTATGGTCTGCAAATATGCATGGACATCTGTATGCCCCCATACACTATAATGTGTACGAAATCCATGAGGATCTAGGATAGAACTCATACAGCAACAACTGACGTCTGAATGAAGCCTTACAATGGGGTCTTTTAGACTTTGATTAGATTTTCAGACTTTCTTGAATAGTTCTATACACTGTGCTGTAGTCATCTAAGCACCAGTGTGAAGATCATACTATGGTGACATAAAATATTACAATAGTATTAATAATTTACTTGTTAAATCCTCAAAATAGAAAAAAATAATCTAGATTATTACTATAGAAATAATAATAATAATAATAAGAAGAAGAATAATAAATTTAAAGTTGATAAAAAAAATAACAAAATTAATGTTCACTATTTTAGAGATCCTACAATGATTAGCAAGATAACACATACCAAATTTTAATGCTCACATAACATACTTTCTACTTCTTTGCTAATTTTTATTCTTTTGGCATTTTGTAGCCTTAAGGAGGTTTTTATTAATATAGGCAAGTTATTTTTCATTCTCATTTTTGAGTACCAGTGCAGACAAAACAGATCCACAATGTTGTTATAATCAATATATATTTTAATATGCCCTTTATTCCAGGCTACTCTATATAGGAAGAATATGTAAATGGTCTATATTACAGTTCATAACAAAAGTATATAACATAGGGTAAAATACAAGTATGATGTTTTATTTTTAACTGCCTTCAACTTCATCTCGAGCCATGGTGACTTAATGGATGAACCATCTGTAGGAAGGTCAATCTTGTGCAGCCTAGATAGGTCCACCAGGGTCTTCTCCAAGCCTAGATAGGTTCACCAGGGTCTTTTCCATGCCTAGATAGGTCCACCAGGGTCTTTTCCAAGCCTAGATAAGTACACCAGGGTCTTTTCCAAGCCAAGATAGGTTCACCAGGGTCTTTTACAAACCTATATAGGTCCACTAGGGTCTTCTCCAAGCCTAGCTATGTCTACCAGGGTCTTCTATAAGCCTAGACAGGTCCACCAGGAACTTCTACAAGCCTAGATAGGTCCACCAGGATCTTCTACAAGCCTAGA
>JARQOC010000010.1:61410443-61451630 GCA_033576535.1 Allobates femoralis | reverse complement strand
GCGAAAGGAATACAGATCTGCATTGGGAAGGAGAAACTTGTTTTTTAATGTAAAGAAGGAATGGAACATTTTCCATCATGCATATCTTTTATTTTATTTACATTTTTAAATTAAGAACTCGGAATGTTCGTACCAAAGAACAGACCAACAAAGAGCAAAGAAAAAGGTTTTATTTGTCCATACTTAGCAGATTTCTTGCTGGAGGCATACAATTGTTTTCCAAGCTGATATATTCGCAGGGAGAATTGGTGACTTAGGAAAAGGTAGATATGGGTTTAGATTATGGTTCAGAATTAGAGAGCCTAGCAGAATTTTATTATTTAAGTCTGTTTCAATTTCTTACCAAACTAAGGCCCCTTTCACACTGGCGTTTTTAAAAAAAAATGCAGCAGAATTACTGCATCTGCCGCCTAACGGCTGCACTTGCGGTGCACTTGCGCCCAGCCCCATGCATTGTCTATGGGGCTTACAGTTTTGCCAGTTGCGGCAGATGCGGTAGTTGCGGCTGTGAAAAAAACGCTGCTGACCGCGTTTTTTTTCACAGCCGTAAGCGCTGCATCTGCCACAACTGGCAAAACCGCACTTGCCGCGCCCGGCCGCAAGCCCCATAGACAATGCATACCGCAATTCTGCCGCATCTGCCGCATGTTTTCAAAAACGCCAGTGTGAAAGGGGCCTGAGTTAGGTGAGTCACTTAACCATTGTTGTCTTTTTTTAATTAAAGTGGTATAATAGTAATTTGTGATACTGGAAAGACCTACGCGCTCCTTTAGTTTGCTCTTTGTTAGAGTTCCGATGGTGATTCTTATCTTTTAATTTCATATTAATTTGTTTTAGAGGGATTGCATTTTAGTTAGGTAGTTAACTGGAACAGGAAGAGGTCCACCTCTAAGAAAGTATATGAGATCTTAGGAAGTGTAATCATTTTGAATCAATTGATCCTGCAAAGCAGCAATAGATCTTTTGTTGCAAAATTGTTTAAATCGGTTTGGATTGTTGTGATATTTTCTAAATTGATTTTGACTGTGTAATTGTAGTCTCTAGTTAACGCTATTCCTATATAAGGATAGAGATACTGTCATGTCTGCTTCAGATCCTATTCACACTGGGGAGTCTGATGTGCAGCTTTAGACCTCCTTGTTGCTCAGCCTGAGTTTGGGTGTTGGCGGTGGTTAGTTCACTGATGTTCAGCTTTGCAGGAGTAAAACATTTTGATTATTGTCAATTGAAGGTTGAGGCTGCTGGAATGCCGCCTCCCTTTAAGTATGGCTCAGTATATTCCTGGATGCCGACTATAGCATTTGCATGCCTCTTGCATACCGGTCCTGTGTTGGAGTTGCTGTTGAAACCCTAAACACTGCTTGTTATCTGGTGAAGTGTACCTTGTTGTTTTTCATTCCCTATTTGTATTTGAGTTCTCCTTACATACATATTGTATCTTCCTGATTGTTAGCTGTGTGGTGCTGTTTACTTTATCTTATTCTGTCTATATCTGTGGATTCCATTATGGTTCACCTCCTGGGGTAGGGGTTGGGGGTTCAGCTCAGAGCTGGACAGGAGAAAGGGAAAGTTCAGAGACTCAGGTCTTTCTACAATCAAGGGTACCCTTGAGTTAAGGATAGTAAGAGTTCCCCTAGCCTGAGGGACAGTACAGGGGCTCAGGTTCCTTTCTTCCAAAGCTCCCCGTGACAGATACTTTACCTTACAAATGCCGAGATGCCATCAATTGCTTTTTTTTGTATGGGAACTAATATTAAAGTCTAAGATTTTAGATTTTTCTGGGTTGATTTTTAAAATGACATTTTGCCAAACACATTTAGAAATCTAAATGATTTGCTGCTAGAGTTGACAGGACCTGAGAGAGAATAATATCATCTGCAAAAAGATAGATTTTTGAGTTTGTGTTGGTTAGTAGGGATTCCTTTTATTGCATGGTTATCTTTAAAATGTTCGGCCAGGGGTCCCATTAAAATCACGAATAATAATATAATAAGGAGCACCCCTTGTCCCATTGGTAATCTCAATAAGTTTAAAAAGATGGTTGTTTGTATATATTCTTGAGGAAGGGGATGAGTAAACTGCTACGACTGAGTTTAAAGGGAACCTGACCCCTAAAAATCAGCCCCGAGCCTATTAATACCTGTACCTGCACCATCATTAATATATTCTAGCAATCCCTTTGTATAAAAAATGGTTATTTTATAAAGTTTATAAAAGTGATTTTAGTACCTGCTGAACTGCGGCTTCTCTGCTTGAGAAGTCACACAGGGCATTCCCTGTGGCTTCTCATCGCCGCCTGTAATTCAATTATTCATGCCCCGATGGGAGTACTAATCAATAGTGATGCTCCTCGTCCCCCTACATGGGCGGTATTGCCGGTATGACGCTAATCGCGTCATATCCGGCTATACTGACGTCAGTGCACTCATTTGGGTGTAGAGTATCGCACGATGCGCATTGTGCATGCGCGAGGTTGCTTTACGGCAGCTCATCACAGGTGATCAGCTGTGGCAATGCTGTGAGCAGGAGGCAGGGTGGAATTTATAAGTGGTCCAATGCTTACTTGTGTGACTGGAGCTGGGGGTATTATGGTGTGTGACAGTGTTCTGCAGCACTGATACTTCCAGGTACCGGTAAATAGCAGTGATGACCCCTGCCCTGGTGTAAATGCTGTGGGGCCTGCAAGGGTGATGTTACGCCACTGATCACACATCTTACCTGGATCAACAAGTCCAATTTATCCTTGAGGAACCACCTACATGGTTTCCTATACATGGAGTAAAGATCTGGGAAGGAAGGCCTCATGAGTCTTTTGAGCTTGTAAAGATCCAAGTGCCTTGATTGACTGGACAAGTGCATATTGGGATCTTTAAAAGTTCCTTATTGATGTAGTCTATTTATAGAGCAAGATAAATCCTTACTGGTACCGATGAAGAAAAACAGTGTAACACACAACAGCATCGCAATTAACGATAATCTTAGGTAGTACGTGGTCAATACAAGGGACTCTGAGCTTTAGACAATCTATGCCTCCATTAAGAGAAGGCAGAGTGCCAGAGATACAAGACCTAAGTAGTCCTTATTAGGGATGAGCGAGTAGTCAAAAACTTGGACTCGCTATACTCGTGCGGAGAAGATCGTAATACTCGGGTATTCGGCGCAAGTAGCGAGTCCAATGTGAGTCAATGGGAAATGCGAGTAATTGTCTGCTGGACCCAAAAAAGCAGTCTGGGGGCTGAGGAAAAGGCTGAAATTGGTGCCTGATTGCCATAAGAGCGAGTTATGATGAAGGAGATCTTCTGACAGCTCAGTGTGTAAGTGGCGTAAAGAGAGTGATCTGCCCTAGGGGCTGTGTGATAGTTGACGCAGGAAGAAGCCACCCATCATCATCATCATCATCATCATCACAAGGGCTTCACAATTATAAAGTTTTGACTACTGGCATTGTTGTTACACTACCACTGCACAATGTGCAGGCATAGTGTCTCCAAAAATCAGCCCATGGGGCTGTACCATGGTTGAATGAAGCAGGCCTCAAGAGCCAAACAATTATGAACCTAGGACTACTAGCACAGTAGTTGCATTGCCCAATGTCCACGCATAGCCATAGTGTCTCCACAAAGTAACCCATGAGGCCTGCTTCCTTCATCAATCATGGTACAGCCCCATGGGCTACTTTTTGGAGACACTATGGCTATGTGTGGACATTGGACAATGCAACTACTGTGCTAGTAGTCCTAGGTTCATAATTGTTTGGCTCTTGAGGCCTGCTTCATTCATCAACCATGGTACAGCCCCAAGGGCCAAACAATTATGAAGCTAGGACTATTTGGGCACTGCAAAAACTATGCTAGTAGTCCTATGTGCAGGCATGGTCATAGTGTCTCCAAAAAGTAGCACATAGGGCTGTACCATGGTTAATGAAGGAAGCAAGCCTCAAGGGCCAAACAATTATGAAGCTAGGACTAGCACAGTAGTTGCAGTGCTCAATGTCCAGGCATAGCCATAGTGTCTGCAAAAATTAGTCCAATGGGCTGTATTATGGTTGATGAAGGAAGGAGAGTCTCATGACAAGTGCCTTCAATGTGAAATATTAATTAACTGAACATTGTTTTTAGCTTATTGATCATGAGGTACATGTTGCAGAAGCAGGAGTTGAAAACATGTGTAAGAAGTAGAAAAGGGGTTTGTATGTAAAGGGATGGACGTGATCATCAGTTGCCTAAAATAACATTTTGGGTGACTTTAGGTTGTGATGCTGTCATCAGGAGGGCTTAAATACTCTTGTGAAATCCAGTTGTGGCACCCTGTCACCCTGTTGGGCACCACAGAACCCTTGGTGCATGAATGGAGCAGTAACAGCAAGCAACACTCACAAACACCTAACAACACCTAGACACCTGTTTCACCCCAGGCCTCTAGGGGGAGCCCCACTGGTCACTTTGAGCCAGTTCCCCCTATAAATAGGGTCTTGGAGGGAGAAACATGAGAGTGTGCAGACGCTAGAAGAGCTGCAGGTTGTGTGTAATCTCTGGCATATGAGACACACACTAAGCCCAATCAGCCCACCTAGCAAGTGAAACTTGCCCACCTTGAAACTGGGGTCATAGGAAAGGAGAAGCACCTCTCAGGGACCACAGAGTGATTCTAACTCTTTCCCTTACAAACCGGTTACTGGAACCGAGCTGTGAGAGCTACATAGCCACCACAGAGAACCAGCACTTCCAACAGGGAGTCTAGCCCCCTGTTCACCTGCCGCACCTACCGACGAGAGCCCAGGGAAGAAGATAGAATTATCATCACCCCTTTAACAGTGCCCTTAGTGCAGCTATCCAGGTGAAATACGTTCCACTGAACGCACTACCCGGTCCGGCTGGATTCCACGTCCACCCTACTTGCAGCTTGGATACCCAATAATTAAATGGAACAGAAGCGTCAGAAAGGTCGCATGTATGGTCACTTAGTCATTGACAATCATGTGCAACTTCTCCCTCCTTGACATTGTTACCGGTCCAGCTAGCCCTTGCTGATGAGCCGATTTATTGAAGATGGCCAAGTTTTTGGACAGTTTACCACCACCTCTTTTGGACTTGCTGACCGTGTCTCTCTCCATTAATGCATGCTGTTGCACAGAGCTGGTACCTCTGCTAGCAGCGGTGTCTGAGGGTGATGTTGCCATCAAATGATAAACAGCCCTCTTGAAGGATTTTATTGTGAAACCCCTTGGTGACTGCAACAATAGCGAAGGAAATTCGTCCTTGTACCGTGGGCCTAGAAAGGTGGCCAACCAGTATAGGTTGATGTTGAAAATGTGGATCACGCAAGGGTCTTGGCACAGACAGTTAGATATGAAGTGTGCCATGTGTGCCAAACTGCAAAGAGGCAAATTTGCTGTGACCCCCCCCCCCCCCAGAAGGGAGGAAGAATACCCATGCTCACCTCACACTGACTCTCCTCCTCCCCCCTCCTCCTCTCCAGCCCAACTGTGCTGGACAGACATTAAGCTGGGGTTGGGTGTCCCCTGTGTACCATGAGGGGTCCCCTCGGTACCACTGAAAAAGTCCTCTCTCTCCTCATCTTCCTCATCATCTTCATCCCCCAATCTTGCCTGATGAGATTGGCTGGGCTGTGTAGGATCACCCATTGTGAAATCTTGCTCCAAACCCAGCTGCTGGGCACTCAAAGATTCCATTTTTAGATTATACAGCGATTCTTTCACAGACCTAGCATAGGGATGGTTACGCTAATAATAGCCTGATCACCGCTCACAAGCTTGGTGCAGTAGTCAGTTATCAAGCACCTCACAAATGTCAGCGATCCACACCCACTCGACAATTATGTGTCTTGGCTGAGTCTGTCTGACGGGCATGTATAAGCTGGTATTCAGCAAGTGCCCTCTGCTGCTCACTTATCCTTGCTAACATTTGATATGTTGAGTTCCACCATGTTGGCAGGTCGCAAATAAGTCAGTGGTTTTGCAAATTAAATTGCTTTTGAAGTGCTGCAAGACCAGCAACAGTGGTTGAGGAATGGCGGAAATGGGTGCAAATCCGACGCACCTTCTCAAGTAGGTACGGCAAGTCAGGGTATGCTTTTACAAATTTCTGCATGACTAGGTTCAGCACGTGAGCCATGCATGGCACGTGTACCAGCTTCCCGAGCTTTAAAGCCGCCACCAGGTTACACCCATTATCATAGACAACCAGACCGGGTTGGAGTTGCAGTGGGGAGAGGCACTGATCTGTCTGTTGTTTTATTTCTTGCCACAGCTCTGCTGCCGTGTGTGGTGTTTCACCTAAGCAGATGAGCTTCACCAGAGCGTGTTGCCGCTTTGCCGAAGCGCTGCTGCACATCTCCCAAATTGGGTTTGATGTGGAGGGTAATTCAGCATAGGATGACGAGGCAGTAGAGGAGGAGAAGGAGGAAGAGGGGAGACAGGAGGTATATGAAGAGGCGGAAACCCTGATTGAGGTTGGGCCCGCTATTCGTGGCGTGGGTAGGATATCTGATGGTCCAGTTTGAGACTTTGTCCCACCCTCCACAAGGTTGAGCCAGTGTGCCGTGACAGAGATGTATTGTCCCTGTCCACAAGTACTTGTCCACATGTCTGTTGTAAGGTGGACCTTCCAGGTTACGGCGTTGGTGAGAGCACCCTTTAGATTGTTTAAGACGTGCTGGTGTAATGCGGGGATGGCACACTGGGAAAAATAGTGTCGGCTGGGAACCAAGTATCGTGGGGCAGCCACACAGCCACAGCAAACAAATCAAGGAAAGACTGTGTCCCCACAAGCCTAAACGACAACATCTCCACGGCTAGCAACTTGGGAATATGTGCTTTCAGTATTTGTGCTTGTGGGTGCGTGGCTTGGTCTTTACGCCTCCTTTCATATATCTGGGGCATGGACAACTGGATTCTTTGCTGGGACAAACAAGTGGATGAGCTGTTGTGTCCTGCGTCTTTGCAACTGCAGCTTATGAGCAAGAGGTATGATCACCTGCTTCCTGCCCAGCAGATTGAGAAGGATGGATCTCAGGTGACAAGGCAGTGGTTTAACCCACAGACACCGATTTGGTACCCTGTTGTTCCGCCCACCGACTAGAGTGCTTGGCTGACGTGTTTCCATATACTGGTGGTGCTTTGGTTGCCTTTGCCCTGGCCTCTGCTGAGCTTTGTATGGCAGATGCTACAGATGACAACATTTGGTTCAGAAGGACTATCTGAAAATAAATTCCAGACAGCGGATGAACGGACATTTGCCTTGACTTGGGGCACAGAGGGATTGCTCTTGGCAACAGTTGACACACTTCGCACTCTGCTCAAACCAGTAGCCCTTGCTGCCTTTGTTGGTGCTACGTATCCACATTCTTCCTCTGTGCTGGTTATGCATGCCAGCGGTCCAGGTCGGATTGGTGGTCTCCTCATCGACCACCTCGTCGTCCATGTCATCCTCCTTCCGCGTTGATATTGTCAGATGGCCAGATGGCAACTGTGTGTCATCACCATCAGCCTCCACCACTTCACCTGGTATATCACGTGGATGAAAGTGGCTTTCTTCTGGCCGTGGGTTATCAAATATTTGGCCATGAACAGATGATACCTCCTCACGTTCTTCTTTAATGTCATGAGAGGCGAGATGCAAAGAACGGATATGGACCAAACAGATCCTCAGTGGCCAAGGTTGGGGTCAAATGTTTCCTGTGACTCCTGACGGGGTGATGAACTAGGAACAAGTTGAAAATGGGATGACCCAGCGATCTCTGTATGGACAGGAGACTGTGTAGTCATGGACGATTGGGTGCTGCTAGAAAATTTTGTGGAGGCCTTATCAGCCATCCAAGACAGTATCTGCTCTTGCTCTTCTGGCTTCCAGACCAGTTTAGGTTCCAGACCAGGAAATTTTGCCAGGAACATAGATACATCAACCTTCTTCTGGCTCCCAGACTCTGTGCCTTGTTGGGCACCACTGCCAACCCCACACCCATGTCCGTGTTCCTGTTCCTTCAAAACAGCCTTTTTAGGAATTTGAGGTTTTTTTGAAACAGCTGCAGATGTTCAGATGCAGATATTCGGGAACAAGGAGCAGTTAGTGCTTTGTGGAAGGTAGAACTGCAGCCTAGTACTGCTTTGTTTTTTAAACACAGCACTGCAACTGCACCAAAAAAATTGCCCTAAAGTTTAAGGTGATATTATTATGCACGCCAGTCACCACACAAGTACCTAGTACTACAATACTGGTTGTTCTCACAAGAGCTTTTGGGTTTTACAGAGGATTTCTGGATGATTTGCACAAGCAACACTCTCCCTAGCAGCTGCTCACACTCTCCCTACACTAACTGTGCTCTGCATGCAATGTGCAGAAAATGGCGGTGGCAGGGTTTATATAGAGCCTAGGAGTCATAGGCTATGACTCATGTATGACACTGGGCGGCAAGCCAATCCTAGTAATGCCACAACCAAGAAGGCTGTGGCATTACTGTGATTGGCTAATGCTGGGCGGGAGATCCGAATATTGCGAGGCGAGTAGGGAAACACCCGCTATGTTTCGAGCACCGCATTACTCGCCGAGTACCGAATACTTTCGATTATACTCACTCATCCCTAGTCCTTAGCAAACATTCCTGACCCAGAAATATAAGACAGTCCAACAAAGCCCAAAACTATCTTGAATGTCTAAAGTGTAAATGTCATTTAATTGAAGAAAAAAAAAACACAACACTTCACTGGTTGTTAATGATGGGTCACATAGCAGTTAAGATATTGCTTTTTTTGTGCCACATGACTTATTTTCTCACATTTTTCTGTGCTCTTTTAAAAGCTGCATTTAATGGCTGTTCGGGCGTTGCCAGCAGCTGATAGTGAGCAGTGCAATGTAACCGCAGAGAAGGGGTTAACAGAGATTGACTGACTGAGCTGTGTGGAGCCAAATGACAAATCAGAGAAGCTTGTAAAGAGTTTACATCCTGACATTGCTCAGCTCTGTGCTGTAATCTGATACATTATTTCCTCCCAGCTACTGTAAGGAGTGTAAGCCATGTCCCCCTTCCCTTATATGGTTACATGCCCAGTATTCACTGAAGATAAATCAGAGTGATAATAAACGTGTCTGCTTCACACACAGTGCAGTGGGGACACCTTGTGGAAGGTTTATGAATGGTAATCAACCAGAATTTTCTAACGAAGTATATTTTAAAGTTTATTAAACTCATTTGCTCTGCATTATTATTAAATAAAAATTTAAATGGCGGCTACACTTTAAACATTTCTTCAGCACCAATCAATCCTCAGCCTTTCACAGTGAGCAACGAAATCAACAATTTTTTCCTCTGTTCATGTAGTAGGAGGTTGATGGGGGGTGATTGTTTTTTTTCCCCTGTCAAGTAGAGAAATCCAGGTCTTCTTCAGTGGTGGATAGCGTGATGGTTTTCCCTTTGTAGGAGATTAAGTTTAGTGGGAAAGCCCCATTTGTACAATATGCCCCACAGCCTCAAACTGTTGGTTGTTGATGTGTAAAGTTTCCCGAGACCCAATATGTTTTTGGACATATCTGAAAATGCTTTGTTTATAAGGTGTATTAAGGAATTTTTGTTCTTTTAGGAAGTTTATCAATTTTTCCTTTTTGATAAAGAAATGAAAGCGCAATATTGTCTTTTGAGGACAGGTGTGGTAAATGATGAATACGGTCAATTGTTAGGTCCAGTTCTGATGATGAGGGAGGTGTGCTTGCGTAATAGTGTGGTAACACAGTCAGTTTATTTATTAGGGGTAATTTTCTCCTGGATACCTCTTTGTTTCATATTAATACACCTGCTACAACATTTTGGAGCACAGAAAGTAGATTTTTTGCTCCAGTTGTTTTTGAGTTTTCCCTAAATTATTAGTTTTAACTTCTATTTTTTTTTCTCATTATTGATCCTGTGATTCAGCTATTCTACAGTTGTTTGCATGATTTTCGTTTGTCCATTGCTTGCTCCATATTTCTATCAAGCAAATTTATTAGTTCATTGATTAGGTGTTCAGAAATGTTTCCCTCCACATTGTTGATTTGAATCAATCCGAGAAATTCTTTTGGTCTCGTCACCTGGCCCTCACTTTTTCCAGAGTCTAGTCTTGGACGGATTTTATCAGGACTGTTGAGGGGGTTAAGTCTTTTTTGAGTCTGGGTCACTACTTGGGTCAGATGGAGACAACGCGTTTAAAGGGATCCTGTCACCTACAAAACGCCTCCTAAGCTTCAAAATCATGTCCCTGCAGTATCCCATCACTAATCTCACACTCCTGTGAAAGTGGAGAAAAACATTTTATAACTTACTCATTAGTGATGTTAATTAGCAGGGGCTATATTCTTTAGCCCCTAGGGTGGGCCCTCTTCGTCATGCGCAATGCGGTACTTGAAGCCTACAGAGTGGCGCGTGTGTACTGACGTCACCCGATGCCGGAAATGACGCTATTCGCGTCATTACAGCCCAGGCAGCGCCGTGGAGAGCAGGGAGTTGTGGAGCCCACTGGGACAGGGTACTCGATACCGAACCGGGGTACTGCTGGGGATATCATGGCGATCTTTGTCCGGACCATGTCCCGGGTTCTGCAATAAATGGGGGGATATTTACAGGGGAGTTTGTTGTGATGCCACCCACGGGTTGTGGTCAGTGAGGGGACCACCACTGCTGCAGAACCTCCGGGGATGATGTTTAGCAGCTGGAGATGTAATGGCTCTCCGCAAGTAGAGCTGGATTCCCCGGGGCAGTGGTAGTAATAGTCTATAGATGGTGCTATGAATATTGGAGGATGGGGTAGTAGTAGAGATGATGACAGTTGGTGAGGGAGAGTAGGACTTGAGTGCAAGGATCACATAAACTCATGGTTTTGTAGTTTTCCAAGGCTTTACTGCAGGTGATATTTGGCAGAGTACTGTCCACGGAGTCTGTACCGGGGCCGGGTTGCTCCCACCCTGTCCGGGTCCTCAGCTTCCTACTCCTGTGCCTTGTGTGTGGCCCTGCTGCTGCTTTAGCTGAGCTGCTGGCCCTGTTTCTCCTCACAGGTACCCCCTGTAATAGGCAACTTGAGCCTTTCCGTGTGCTTCTGGCCCCGCTGTGTTGCTTTGCTGAGGTACAGTGTAGATATACAACCTCCACTATCCCGGTGTTTACTGTGCTGCATGTATCAGTCACAGTTTCGGATCCGGTATCCGGTCTTTGCGCTCCTCCGGGGCGAGTTATGAGTTAACTCAGTCTCCCAGATGTGTTTTCCTGTTTCTCTTACTCCTTCCCTCAGACCCTGGCTAGGCCTGGAAGTGGGTAGCAGGCTGTGGAGAGGCCCAAGGCAGCCCCTTTACACCACCAGTCTTTTCTTCCTCAGTCCTCCTAGGAACTGCACTAACTCCAACTGACTGTCACTGCCACTCTGAGGTAAACATGAGCTCCTCCCCCTCTTGCAGGTGCCACATAAGCTCCACCCACCACTCTGCTCTTCCCCACTTCCTCTTGACACCAGAATATATATGAGAGCTGCTTGAGCTCCCCCTTCTGGCCTAGAGGTGTTAGTGCAGTGTCCAGTGTTGTATGGGGAGTTAACCCTTGTGATGTGTCTGTGGCACTTAACCCCTGGGGTGCCACAGAGGCACTGAATACAATATGAATAGAAGATCACGCCTATTAGGGTGTGATCTTATGACGAAGAGGGCCCGCCTTAGGGGCTAAAGAATATAGCCCCTGCTAATTAACATCACTAATGAGTAAGTTATAAAACGTTTTTCTCCACTTTCACAGGATGCTTATCTGAGACAAAAGGAGTGTGAGATTAGTGATGGGATGCTGCAGGGACATGATTTTGAAGCTTAGGTGGCGTTTTGGAGGTGACAGGATCCCTTTAAGATTTGTCAAGTCCCTGGCTGTTTCCTTATTGTCACAATGCCAGAGGAAAGTGTGTCCGTGTCTAGGAGATCAGACTGTTCATTACTTACAGTTGGGTAGGGATGGCATTGTTGGGCTTTTAGGTAGCTTATCCCCTTAGAACTTAAACTTTTAGTTGATGCGGCGCTTTTGCATTGGTTTACCTCTATTTAATCATTAATGACTATTTGGCTTTGATTGTTATTTGTCCTGTTTATTAGAGAAGATTTATCACCTTGGGATTGTCTTTTAATGTCGTCTTTGTAAACAGACGAGGGAGGGCTAATACAGCCATCTGAATCATGTATAGGCATGTTGCTGTCAATAGGAAGGTTACTTGAGTGTGTTCTTCTCAGAGAATTGGAGCAAATCGTCTTCTTTTCCATAATTTGGAGCATAATTTCCTATGAGCAGGATCCAAAATTACTTATTTGTATTGTATTTGTTCAGCTGAGGTTTAGTATTTAGTTGAGGAAACGCTTGATGAACTCTCGATTGAGTAAGCACTTGATTGAAACACTCTAACTAGTGTCTTTAGCTAGAAGGGTTCTATGCAGACACAAGATTCAGGTTCCCCCTTTGACTCATTGTTTGAAACTTAGTCAGTGCCTCAACCTTTTAAGTGCAGACCCTCAGTAGTGATAGGTTCAAGAGTCTGTGCACTGGTCCCTGCTGTGGTCTGTGGGGTTTGCACCCCCTCTTGATGGTATGTTATTGCCAAGTGTTGTGCAGGTTCTGGGCCACTGGCTTTTTCTTCTTGCAGTATCAGGATGAATCTGTCCTTAAATTGTGCAAAGTCTAGATCAGGGTTTTGTATGGCCCATCATATGCAGTTGGACTCTGTGGGCAGGGGATAGGAACCCTTCAATAAACAGTTCAATGAGCAATTTGTTTTCTTCTGGTACACCATTAAGGTCTTTTTCATTGCCCTTAGCGCTTCCTGGAGGTTTAAAGCAAAGTTCCGTATGCTGTCCTCGACCCTCTGTTTACAGCCAAAGAATCTTATTTTCAGCTTTGCAGCAGTACGGGTATCAAAGGTGACTTTCAATCTGGCCATTTGATGTTCAACAGTGTCTTTATCAGTGTCTGGCCAGGACTTTACCTCTGGCTGGGCTGCACCAGTTAATGGACCATTAACAAACTCATTGATCCTCCATTAGAGGGTACACTCTATAGAAACTGTCCAGTCTCTCCCTGAAGTCTGTCTGGGTATTTGGTTCTGATAAAGCACAGGGATTTGGTTTATACCCTAACCATTGACCTTATGGGTCTTTTTTCACAATAGATTAAAGTATTCGATATAGGGTATTGTTTATACTGGAAATTAAAATATAACTTTTAATATTACCATTTAAAAAGTGGCTTTGTCCTCGCCACCCTTTGGACAAACACACATATACACCATGAGAATATCACCCACAAACTAACAAACACTTATGGTGTCTCCCCCCTCCCCGCTGGATCACTACTTAATCAGTGATTCTCATCAGGAATAGTTTCTTTTGACACCTTTTCTGTGCTGAGTCAAGCCCACACTTGTTCACTCAGACCTGCTGAATAAACCTAAAAGGAGTGTAACCTCCTATTTCCCATTACACACAAACAATGGTTTAGTATGAGCAGCGCCGGACTGGAGTACCTGGGGCCCACCAGGAAAAAACAATCGTGGGGCCCACCAAAACCATGCACTTACCGTACTGTATATATGAATAACATAAGTCCACAAACTCTTTTAAAATGAATCAACTTTATTAACCAATAAATAACCAATAAATAACAAACACTCCTGGCAAAAGAGGAACACTGTTATCTTATTCACATCAGTGTGTGATAAAGTGCCATAACAGAACAATAAATACTTTCAAGGTACATTCTCTTAAAGTATAAGTGCCACAAATTGAACCTGCATTTATCTAGCATCCCAGCAGCCAGCATCATTGTATTAGTACCAAACTTTCCCCACTGGGAAAACTTAAAGAATTCTATAGGCAATTTGGAAGTTTGTATTGCACGTTTTCCTCTCCACTATAATACAATACCATTAAATTGTTAGTGAAAGTACCCATAACAACAAAAAAACACACACTAACAGTCATGCAGCAGCAAAATTACAAAAGTTTTTTTTTCAGAACAGAAGATGACATTGCATACGTATTAATAATGTCATCATAGTCTAAGTTCCTTGAAATGTCATATTCAATGTTCAGCAGAAGGAGTGACTCTAAAAGCTCCTGTCCAATTGAAGACCTCAGACGATTTTTTACAATTTTCAGCTTTGAAAACACTCTTTCACATGAAACCTGGGTGCAAGCAAGTGTAAGAAGTGTCTTGTAAACGGCAAAAAGGTTTGTGTAAGCAGCAGAATGTAAATTGTAGTCATATAAAAGTCTATAGCAGCAGGAAAGACAGTTTTCACATGCTAACTTTTTGGTATCAATGACTTCCTCCTCATCGTCCTCTATTTCATGTGCCATTTCATCCATAGGAGGGCATGGATTTTTGAGAGCAGAATAGTTTTCTTTAAAACTAACTAGCTCAACTTTAAGTTGAATAACATCAACTTCAGCCAGTGTAGCTACAGTCTGCAAAGCCTCTGATGGAATGTCAGTATAGCTAATTCGGTCAAACTGTCTGGGGTCAAAGTACGCTAGATCTTGAATTAGGTTTTTGTTTTTTGAGAATCTGTTTTCAATGCTCATTGTTGCCTGGTCAATGACGACATAAAAAACGTGATGCTGAAAACTTTTCAGGGGGTCAGAAGAAGGCTCATCCTTTGCTAACTCACCAGGCATAGTTTTTTTTCTACCTATTCTTTTCTGTGGTAAGGCTCTTTCAACAATAACATTTATTGAGTGCTCGTCAAGTGTAGAATCTACATTTTCAATAAATGAATTGACTGTGTTAATAAGGTAAGAGAAGGAATCCCTGAGCCTAAGGATCTGAATTCTGGCACTTTCGATCATGCGCCATGCCTGTAAAACATCCAGTCCACGAGTTTGGAGGTAATCTGAAATTGGATTGGCAATTTCAAAAATTTTCATAAACAAAAATGCAACAAGCAAGGTTTCATACTTTGTCCAGCAGTGAAGTAGATTAGTTGCCTCAGTTATTGCTTTGTCATCAAAAGTTGGGCAAGTTGAAATGTAATGCAAGCAGTACAATAGTGTGCTGTACAGTTGCCTCGATTGGTCATGGTAGGATCCAAAAATGATATGCAAAGCCCTTGGTTTGCTCCACCAGCGAGTGTCAGCAATTTTTTTAAGTCTAGCCAATTTGTCATGACCTTCAGTCTGTGATCTAACATGTTCAGTCCATACACCAGATCTTTTATAGGATTCTGAGAAAAAGACAGCTGTCTTGTCTAAAAGGCCAAAGAATGATTTTACCTGATAGGTGGATTTTGTAGCATCAACAATGACCAGGTTAAGTATATGCGCATAACACCAAGTAAAGACAGAGTTGCATGACATGGTCTTTATATGGGCCTGTACACCATTGTAGCATCCACTCATATTAGCAGCTCCATCAAAAGAACAACCAACAATATTGGTAACACTCAAAGAAAACTTCTCTAATTGTTCTTTCATTCCTGAGAAAAGATCTTGCCCAGTTGTGCTGCTGACATTAATTAGAGAAAAGAGTCTTTCATGGACCGTCCTGTCCTTCACATAACGCAAAATTATGCTACACTGTTCTTCAACAGAAACATCTTGTGTGCTGTCCATTTCCACACTGAATTTAACTGCATTTTTCACCTCCCGACTTATTTGGTTTTTCACCATTTTTCCCATTATTAGAATTAGACGGTTGACTGAAGTCTTACTTAAAAATGTCACCAAACCGCCACGTCCTTTGCTATGTGGGTGTGCTTTCTTTTGTTTCTCACTAATTGTCACAACATCATCTATATGTTTTTTTAGTGTGCTATCACACTTGCTAATAAGCAGTGCTATCTCCAGAAAATTTCCGTGATTTAGATCAGGATTTAGCAAAGAATAAGTAGCTTCATCCTTTCCTCTGTACGCAAGGTTTAGTTTGGCTATGCAGAGTATAATGTCAATTACTCTTTTAACAACTGTTCGATTTTGTTGTATTTTTTGTTTGTTTTTATTGACTAAATTTATATTGATCATTGTTTCAATGTCTTTATTTTTTTCAGCAGACAAATAAGCTGTTGCAGATGACTGATGTAGGATTGATTCCTCATGTTCCTTTATGCGATCATACACATGTGTTTTATCAACTGCCCAGCCATTAATAAAATGGCTTCTTCTGTTAGCACAAAATGCCATGCACGTAGAGCAAAATAACTTTTGACTTTGCACACAGTAAGAAAGCCATTTTCTTTGAATGGCACTACCACCTGGTACAGCTCTGAAGTAAACTTTGTGTGCATGGAATGGCAATGTATGGGTTGCGTCAGATGATGGTTGAATTGGATGATTTTTCATAAAGTGCAGCTTTGCAGTTAAACTGCTCATCTGATCTGGTGCTGTAAAAGCAATGCAAGTGTCAGACAAGGAAGACACATCTGAGGATATGACATCGTAGGCTGAAGCAGAACTCTCTGAATCGGTGTCACTTATTGCCTCACAAGTTTCATCTGTGCAATCCTGTAGAACTGTATGTGATGTGTAAGGTTCTTTCACATCACATATTGCATCTATAGACGTAGCTTCATCTGGAAATAACTCAGGTTGAATAGCAGCTTCCGAGGTGGAAGCTGTTTGCTGCACAAATGTTTCACTAGCAATACCTCTTGCTTGCCATAATAACCTCTGCTGTCCTGGTGCTGAACCGGCTTTGGCTAGCCCCTTTCTTGATGTCTCTTGTCTCTTTATTGCACCAGACTTATATTTTTTTTTTTTTGCCACCTTCTTCTTCTGCCTTGTCTTTTGGATCAGAATTTCTTTTAGAAGACATTGTGCTGTCTTCCTTCTATTGACGAAAATGTAATGTAAATTATAACTAATTAGTTTATGCTCTACAATAAAACCGGTTTAACACCACGGCAGGATCAGGTCCGGGGCTGTCCATTGTGAACCTGGTTTCAGGAGGGGACAGCTCCTGAAGCTGCGCTCTGCAGAATCCGGCTACAAACAGGACTGGAGGGCATATTAATCCTCCGGTTCTATTTGTCCGGACTTATCAGGCTGTGTCCGGTGCCTCCTGCAAGGCACCGGACACAGCCTGACAGGCCGGTTTCATACCAAGTTTTTTGCCCTAAGTACAATCTTAGCATACGAGCCTATGCACTTGTACTTCACATAGCCATGTCAAACTTATATTGCAGCATATTGAATCAGTATGGATGCACAATATCCAGCCAAACATACTCCAGCTGCCACAAAATAGAGACTTTGCATTGCTTCTAAAAAAGAATGCAATATCAATATGGAGAACTGTCAGCTTACATGTATGGTGTGTCAGGTGAGTCCGCGCCGGAGCTCACATCAAACCCCGGTATCCGGCCCATGATGTTGTACAACTTCATGGGTCGGAAAGGGGTTAATAATAACACAGAGTGATATTTTAAAGGGAACTTATTTCTGAAACTATTGAAATTTGCCATAATAAGGTAATGCTTTAATATGCAAAGTTAATTAAAGTTCAGTGTAATTTACATAAACTATTCTATTGCTGGACTTGCATATATGTATGCACAGAGCACCAGAGTTCATGCTCCTATAAGTCTCCTAGATTGCAATTTCAAGTACAGAACCCAACCCTATAGACTTTAATATGATTGTACATGACTGGCTGCAATACTTATAAGGAAACATACAACACAGAGCAGGACACAAAGTAATGCAGAGTTAGGCCTCGTTCACACTTTCATATTTTAGTTAACATGTAGGCTAGGTTCGCATTGCTTTTGTGCTGTGCATTACAACGGATCTGTTGGGCTGCTGCACAAACACAATGTAACGGATGCATTAACCATCCCTAGACTTGCATGCATGATGCCACAAACACCGTCTGCAGCATTTTTATGAGTGTTCATAAAAAGGCATACTTGCAAACGCATGCCTATTTTGGCAACATTTAGTATGTGTTTGTTGCATGCAAGTCTATGGATAGTTAACGCATCCGTTACATTGCGTTTGTGCAGCTGCCCAATAGATCCATTGTAATGAACAGCACAAAAGCAATATGAACCTAGCATTAGCATCAGCATTTATAAGACAAAACTAGGAGTGGAGCAATCAGAGATAATGATTTATGTATTTCTCACCCACTCCTGGTTTTGTCTTACAAATATTGAGGTAAACAATTTTACAAAATACTCAATGCGTAAACATGGCCTTACAAAAGATGATTACTGGTTTTGTACAGAAAACCTCTGTAAGTGCATCTCTGCTGCTGTGTAGTAGTCACACTACAGGGAGAGGTGAAACATCCAAGAATGTCTAGGGTCACATTGGCGGTTGCAATTGCAGATCCTGATCTGGTTTTGAGCATGAAAAATGCTCAAAACCAGATCCGGAATCACAGCCCATAGTTGCCCATTATAAAACCAGATTGCCTACATGGCAATCCGGTTCTGCAGCCTGTGTTAAAAATCATGCAGGCTGGATTTTTCGGAGAGGTTTCAAAACCGCATCTGGCTTGTTATAATGGGCGCCTACGGGAACTAGAACCGGTTATCACATGGTACATAAATGTACTTTGCGGTTACCGGATCCGGATCAGGTTTATCAGTAAAAATGATTGCTCATTGCAGATCTGGATCCATTACTGGATCAGGATCTGCAATGAACCATACAAGTGTGACCCTAGCATATTTAGTATGTATTGCAAATAAAAAATGTTCCCATTCTTAATATCCGAAAAAACAAATGACTGACAACAATCCACTATTCCTACACTAATAATACCCCATAGAAGGGAGAAATACCGCGACACCATGACCAGAACACATACCACTACATAGTGATCAAATACTACCAATTACAACAAGGTATATATACTGCCACATCATGAGAAGAAGACCACATATTACCACCACAAAGTGACTGTCCGAATAAGGCCAGCTTCACACCACGTTTTTTGCCCTGTCAGGCTGTGTCCAGTGCTTTTCAGGAGGCAACAGACACAGCCTGACAGGTCCGGACAAATAGAAGCGGAGGGTTAATATGCCCTCCGGTCCTGTTTGTAGCTGGATTCTGCAGAGCGTTGCTTCAGGAACTGTCCCAGCTGAAATGGTGCTGAACCTCTTCACAGGGGACAGCTCCTGGTGCTGAAGTTCAGAGGAGCTCACGCTGAACTGCAGCAGCCGGCGTACGGGAACCTGACAGACTCTCTGTCAGGTCCGGCACGATCCGGCGCCCCATAGACTCTCATGTTAGGGGCGCCGGATCGCGCTGGATCTGGGAGAATCTGGCAGGATCCGGTTTGCTTAAATTTTTCTCCCCGGACACAAAAATGCTGCATGCTCCGTTTTTGTGTCCAGGGAAAAAATCGTTTGCAGCCTGATGATGCCAGACAGGGACAAAACCGGATGGCAAATAGCTGCCATCCAGCCCTGTCCGGCACCATAGGGCTGCATTGTGTGAAAAACGGGTACGGGACTGTCGGGTTCACACCAGACAGCCCCAGACCTGATCACACCGTGGTGTGAAGCTGGCCTAATACCATATACAAGGAACAAATCCTGCCAAGCCATGACCAGAGCACATAATGGCACCAGATAGTGACCGATAATGAAAATGTAAAAAGCTCTGTATATAGTAGAGTCAGTGTAAAGCTAAGTAGAGATTACCAGTGACATTATACACAGGAGCTCTGTATATAGTGTCAGTGTGTGTGTATAGGTAATAAACAAACTCACCAGTGATGTCTCTAGGTGAAGTTCTTTATCTGTTGCCGACCGATATCACATCTTCTATGTAGGACCTATCTCTGCAGAAAATAACATAGTTATCTACAACTAATCACTTCCAGAGGACAATCCACACTTTTGCCACGATTTCTACACTACATGAAATGACAAAAAAAAACGACATAGTGCAGCACTACACAGTAACATTGCTCCAGTGTCATTCTGTGCCTGCTCATCTGTCAGCAGACATATTTGTCTGATGGCAAAGATGTAGCAGAGCTGAGGTCAGAAGACCTGTGGATTACGTCAGAGCGAGGTATTTTTTTTAAGAAAGATGGAGTCCCTAAATGTGTTTTGTGTTTGATTTGTATTAAACATTTATTTTCTCTATGTTGTGTTTTTTTTTTCCTGTTTATTAGAAATTCATGGTGGCCATGTCTAATTTGGCGTGATGACATGAATTTCAGGCTTAGTACCAGCTGATAATACAAACCTGCTACTAACCCCATTATTAAAACTCAAACACATTTAGGGACTCCATCTTTAATAAATAAAAAAAATCCTTGCTCCGACGTAATCCACAGGTCTTCTGTCTTCAGCTCTGCTACATCTTTGCAATCAGACAATATGTCTGCGAACAGAGATGAGCAGGCACAGAATAACAATAGAACACACCTGTAAGTGATAGAAGCGCTCAGCTGGCCTCCAGCCGCCGACCGTGTTTCCTGTGGATTGCAAATAATGCATACTTTCAAACGCATGGCTATTTTTGCAAGCGTTAGAATGCATTTTTGCAATGCAAGTCTACAGTACATTGCATTTGTGCTGATTTACAACGGATCCGTTGCAACGCACAGCATAAACGCAATGTTAACAGCTGCGAGGAGGGGAGACAGAGCCCTGGATAACACCTAGTCAGTCCACTGATGGTACTATCATACCCATTGCCCAGTATGTCCTTCCAGCCTTTGTGGCACTATTATGCCAATTGTCCAGTATGTTTTGCCTGCCTCTGTGGTACTATCATGCTAGTACTACCACCAGTGGCTGTTAGGACATGCTGGGTGGGCATGATAGTACCACAGATGCTGGCAGGACATATTGTGCAATGGGCATGCATGATAGTACCACCAGAGGCTGACATAACATGCTGGCCAATGGGCATGATAATCATGGCCATTGCCCAGTAGTATGTCCTGCCAGCCTCAGCTAAGGGTCCCAGGCAGTTACCTTCTCATCCGTTCTGCTGCTGGCTAGGAGTCCTGTACAGTGCAGCATGTAGTGTGAATGCCACACTATGGAGATGCTGCTTCTACTACTGCCACATGGAGGCGAGGCTCAGGACCACAGAGATTACAGGGGCCGCAGAAGGGGCGGATATGGGTCCCAATCAGGAGCGTACATAGAGATCAATGGGCACTCTCAGGGGCGTGCATAAAGATCATGGGGCCGAATCATAGGCGTACATAGATAACATGGGGCACAGTCAGGGGCGTGTATAAAAATCATGGGGCCCACTCAGGGATCGTACATAGAGATCATGGGGCCCACTCAGATGCGTACATAGAGATCATCATAGGGCCCACACATAAGCGCACAGAGATCACGGGGCCCACTCAGATGCGTACATAGCGATCATCATTGGGCCCGCACATAGAGGTCAAGGGGCCCACTCAGATGCGTACATAGAGATCATCATGGGGCCCACACATAAGCGCACAGAGATCACGGGGCCCACCTCAGATGCGTACATAGAGATCATCATGGGGCCCACACATAAGCGCACATAGAGATCATGGGGCCCACTCAGATGCATACATAGAGATCATCATGGGGCCCACACATAAGCGCACATAGAGATCATGGGGCCCACTCAGATGCGTATATAGAGATCATCATGGGGCCCACACATAGGCGCACATAGAGATCAAGGGGCCCACTCAGATGCGTACATAGAGATCATCATGGGGCCCACACATAAGCGCACATAGAGATCACGGAGCGCACATAGAGATCATGCGGCCCACTCAGATGCATACATAGAGATCATCATGGGGCCCACACATAAGCGCACATAGAGATCACGGGGCCCACTCAGATGCGTACATAGCGATCATCATGGGGCACACACATAAGCGCACATAGACATCACTGGGCCCACACAGATGCGTACAGAGATCATCATGGGGCCCACACATAAGCGCACATAGAGATCATGGGGCCCACTCAGATGCATACATAGAGATCATCATGGGGCCCACACATAAGCGCACATAGAGATCATGGGGCCCACTCAGATGCGTATATAGAGATCATCATGGGGCCCACACATAGGCGCACATAGAGATCAAGGGGCCCACTCAGATGCGTACATAGAGATCATCATGGGGCCCACACATAAGCGCACATAGAGATCACGGAGCGCACATAGAGATCATGCGGCCCACTCAGATGCATACATAGAGATCATCATGGGGCCCACACATAAGCGCACATAGAGATCACGGGGCCCACTCAGATGCGTACATAGCGATCATCATGGGGCACACACATAAGCGCACATAGACATCACTGGGCCCACACAGATGCGTACAGAGATCATCATGGGGCCCACACATAAGCGCACATAGAGATCATGGGGCCCACTCAGATGCATACATAGAGATCATCATGGGGCCCACACATAAGCGCACATAGAGATCATCATGGGGCCCACACATAAGCGCACATAGAGATCAAGGGGCCCACTCAGATGCGTACATAGCTATCATCATGTGGCCCACACATAGGCGCACATAGAGATCACGGGGCCCACTCAGATGCGTACATAGCGATCATCATGGGGCCCACACATAAGCGCACATAGAGATCAAGGGGCCCACTCAGATGCGTACATAGAGATCATCATGGGGCCCACACTTAAGCGTACATAGAGATCACGGGGACCACTTAGATGCGTACATAGAGATCATCATGGGGCCCACACATAAGCGCACATAGAGATCACGGGGCCCACTCAGATGCGTACATACCGATCATCTTGGGGCCCGCACATAGAGATCAAGGGGCCCACTCAGATGCGTACATAGAGATCATCATGGGGCCCACACATAAGCGCACAGAGATCACGGGGCCCACCTCAGATGCATACATAGAGATCATCATGGGGCCCACACATAAGCGCACATAGAGATCACGGGGCCCACTCAGATGCGTACATAGTGATCATCATGGGGCCCGCACATAGAGATCAAGGAGCCCATTCAGATGCGTACATAGAGATCATCATGGGGCCCACACATAAGCGCACAGAGATCACGGGGCCCACCTCAGATGCATACATAGAGATCATCATGGGGCCCACACATAAGCGCACATAGAGATCACGGGGCCCACTCAGATGCGTACATAGTGATCATCACACATAGGCGCACAGAGATCATGGGTCTCCGTGAGTTTAGGCTCTCACTGCACCCCAGTATGGTGCCATCAGGGAGCTCCCACAGTGTTTGCTTAATGCCTGTGATGCCCTGTGGGACCTCCCTGATGGCACCATGCTGGGGCAGTAGTAGAAGCAGCAGCAGCAGTATATCCTCACACTAAATGCTGCACAGCACTACAGGCCCCCAGCAGGTGAGACTGGATGGTGGAGGCTGCAGCACGGTCTGGGACCCCCAGACCCCAGGCTGATGGCTGAGGAGCCCATCTCTTATGGAAGAATGGGCTCCTCAGTCACCCAGTTACCAGGACAGGACGACCTAACATACCGGCCACTCCCTTCCCCCCCCCCAACCCAAGCCTCCTTCCCCTGGCCACCCACCACCTTTATAGTCACCCTGGGCCTGACTGTGCAGGTCTGCTGGGGCGACGGCGGGTCCCTCTCCTCCTCAGCGACGCTGCCGGCACCTGCGCTGCACACACAGACTGGATGGAAGCAGTCACCGCAGGCTGAGACTGTCTCCATCTGCGCACGCGCCGGCAGTGTCGCGCTGCGCAGAGGAGGCTGGGCGGCACCGCAACAGCAGGCAAAGCACGGAGAGCTCTCTCCGTGCTTTGCTGCTGCAACATAACTCAAGAACATAATCACTAATCATATCGGCAGTGCGCCGATATGATTAGTGATAATACCGAGGGGGGCCTCACACTGTTACTCTGCAGGGCCCAGGGGGGTATATGGGGGCGTGGCTAAGTGGGCGGGGCTAAAAAGTGTCGGGGCCCCCCGGGGGATCTCCCGATCTCCCGCTGGGCCAGTCCGCCCCTGAGTATGAGACAAGCTGATACCTCCTAACAAAGATAACACTATAATCAGAATGATCTCACCAAGTTCACGGTGGGGCACCGCCACTGCATCCTTCAAGTGCTCCTTGCTCACCGATATGTCAGAGAAGAAGAGTAGGCATAAACGGACTCGCCCTGTCAGGGATTTGTCTGCCACCTTAGAGTGAGTGAGAACGTAAGGTGGAAGACAAATCCCTGACAGGGCGAATCTGTCGATCCCCAGGGCTGAGGGTATCGGGCTCAGAGGGTAGATCGCTTCACAGGGATGTCGCCATCCATTGTGAAGAGGGGAAAGGGAGCTTTTTTAATCACAAGCCCGCTCCCTGGCGTCAAGAGGTCTGACACAGACCAAGCATATGGGAAACACTCCTGATGAACCCATGGAGTAACAGCTATGGGGGGGAAACGCGTTGAGTGTCCAGACATCTGACCCACATGAGTATACAGGGTCTTATTTTAGTTGCAAAGTTTGGTTTACCCTACCTATATATCATAATTTCACTGACCATCTGATAACGGTGACAGGGATAAATCTCTGACTAATGAAACATAGATTTAGGGTGAATGCATTTTTGTGATTTGGAGTGGAATAGTGCAAACCAGGATTGGTTTCTGTAAAAATGTGGTATTGTGGTCATAACTGACTATAACCACATATAATGTTTTGCTGAATAATTTTAAGTAGACAAATGAACAGGAGCCACACAGATAGCACTATTCATAACCTCATACCCTTTACCTAGTAACAAAGGTGATCCATAGAGCACCATTATGTCTCAGGGATAGACCCTGATTCTTAAGATCAGAGTGGACATTAGGCACATTGATCTTATCCCACCATCAACATCAGTATTAACACCATATCGGGGGGGGGGGGCAATCTATTTAGTCAGTTAAAACTGTGACCCGTCTATCATCCCAGAAAGGGCCAGCAGGTAGTGATGGGCGAATCCTAAATTACTCGGAATCGCTTGACTCTAGCGAGTCCGAGCCCAGGACTCGCTACTCGTTGCGAGTCTAGCGAGTCCAATGTTAATGAATGGGGAAGCGAGTAATAGCGAGTAGTGTGAGATTTACAAATCGCAGATGTGTCTCGGAAGCTTCAGCCTGAAGCAATCCTAGTTTTGTCATTTATTTGCATTGGACTCGTTTACTTTGTAAGTAATCACTGGGAAACTCGCACAGATAAGAGAAGAGTCCTGTCTGCTCTGTGCAGCTCCCGGGTCCTAGAGCCCGCCTGCTGCCTGATGTAGCAGTGCTGAGATTGTTCTCAGTCTGCTCATATCTATACACAGGGGATGTAGCAGAGAGGACATCGCGTTTTGGACTGCGTCGGACGGAAGAGGATTTTTTTTAATTAAAGATGGAGTCCCTAATGGCTTTTTTTTTATTTCTAATAAAAAAAGTTTCCCTGCTATCACTGGCACAGTAGCCGAGTCTAATGCAAACAATGGCAATCCTAGTTTTGTCAGCGTTTCTGACAAAACTAGGATTGATATTGATTTGCATTGGACTCGTGCGAGTAATCACTGGGAAACTCGCAGAGTACCGAGTCCTGCGAGTCCCTTACTACTCGCCGAGTAACGAGTCCTAGCGAGTAGATTCGCCCATCCCTACCAGCAGGGTCAGTCGATGTGGAACAGGGACACCTGGGGTATATGTGTTGAAAACTCTGTTGCTAGGAAGGGCTAAACAAGGAGAGATTAGGGTTATATCATACACATCCCCCCCCCCCTCCTCCCCTTTACAGGTATCTTCTAACTGCATAGGGCATATAGTCCATTTTTAACATTATTATTAAAAGATATATTTTAGGTAATACCTTTTGTTAGATGATACTTAATTGGATAGGTTTACAATTATCATTTTTTCGGTGATTCACAAGGATGTCACTGGTAGCGGCGCCTGAGCCCATGGCCAGGGTGACACATAAAAAAGGGGGTGTATGTACAGGGGATTAAAGCTATTGTATAGTTCACATGACGCCACCTGTAGTATCTGGTGATAGGTCACCAGCGCCGCCGCAGTCCTCCAGAGGGCGATCGTAATGCGGCTGGGATGGCAAAGCTCCCTACAAGTGGAGCTGGTCCTCTGGGGCAGCGTTGCTGCATACAACAAGGTGGTGAAGATAAAGACACGGAGGCAAAGTCACTATCTCCCGGGTACTTTACTGTAAACCGTTATTATCAGCATACAAGTCCACAGTTCAGTAAGATGTTCAGCAAACAGGTAGCTCTACGGATGGCTGGAAGTGGATGCCAGGTGGTATGGAGGAACCCGTGGTATCCCTTAGTTGATGAGCCCATGTCCTTTCTTCCCCGCCTAGGATGAGTCTATGCCCAATGGCTCCTTGAAGGTAGTCTTGGGGTTCCCCTCCCTCGTGGTGAAGAAGCAGGCAGACCGCTCCGTCTGGCAGGGTGCCGCAGCCGATGAACAGACTGCAGCAGCCTGTTGACGACTTCAGAGGTAGACTCTGGCTGTATCCTCGGGCCCTGCATTCCTGTGGTGGACTGGGGAATGGTAGCTCCATACTGGGGTTCCCCCTTTCTCTTTCGGGCCCAGACTCACGCATCAGGCACCCTCTCTCAGTATCCCCTTTCATCTTCCCTCCGGATCAGCATAGAGCTGTCCGGGTTAACCTTTCACCTCGCACCACACTCCAACTACCACACCAACAACGACAACAACCTCCTTTCTCCCTCTAGAGGTGACTATATCTTCCTCTCTGGGGTAACCTCCTACCACTACTCTGTGTGGGAGTGCAGGAATGGGTCCCTCCCACCAGCCCAGCATCCACTTGCAGTTGTGGAAAATTGCACTACTTTTACAAGTGCAATACCCCGGTGTGGCGCCTGACCCTGTGGTGCGCCACAAGTCCGTTTATGCCTACTCTTCTTCTCTGACATACCGGTGAGCAAGAAGCACTTGAAGGATGCAGTGGCGGTGCCCCACCGTGAACTTGGTGAGATCATTCTGATTATAGTGTTATCTTTGTTAGGAGGTATAAGCTTGTCTCATACTAAACCATTGTTTGTGTGTTATGGGAAATAGGGGATACACTCCTTTTAAGTTTATTCAGCAGGTCTGAGAGAACAAGTGTGGGCTTGACTCATCACAGATAAGGTGTCAAAAGAAACTATCCCTGATGAGAATCACTGGTTAAGTAGTGATCCAGCAGGGAGGAGAGTGACACCATAAGTGTTTGTTAGTTTGTGGGTGATATTCTCATGGTGTATATGTGTGTTTGTCCAAAGGGTGGCGAGGACAAAGCCACTTTTTAAATGGTAATTTTAAAAGTTATAGCATATTGTGTATACGGTACTGGAAATTAAAATATATCTAATACAGGGTATTTGGTTCCCCTGAGTATTGCGGCAACCACGTCGCCCCTGGTGTGTACGGCATCAGGAACGACATTACTGGGACTATAGCTGGTACTGCAGATGGGGCTTTGGCTGGTACAGGCGCTACACCCGGAGCTGCTGGCTGAGCTGCGACCGCCCCTCACGCAAGCTCCTCTCCACCTGGCTCTGACATTTCCCTCCCCCTAGTGATCCTTAGCCCTCTGGGTCCTTTACTTCCGTGAGGATGATCAGCTTTAGTTCTGCCGGTGGGACAGGGTTTCTTGTCCCCACTGGATGTCATCAGAGCACAGGTTGGGCTTCTTTTTGCGCTCTTTGTAGGGTGCTGCCCACGATGATATGCCCCCCCTTGGCTCCCACATGCCTGCACACAGTACCCGGTGTTACCGGGTTACTGAATCCTGTTCGTGACGCCAAAAATTGATGTGCCCCAGGGCAGTGGGGTACTTGGAACTGGGCTGCGGTGCTTCTGGGGAGTCACAGGGGTCGAGACCCAGCTCCGTGACCCTGGGTTCAGCTTCAAAGAGATTTTGAGAATAGGGTGGTTTAAATGGAGTATTATTCGTGATGCCACCTGTGGTTTGGGGCTATGAGTGGCCACCGCTGCTGCAGAACCTCTGGGGACAATGAACGAGCAGCTAGGATAGTTGCTCCACACAGGTGGGGCAGATCCCCAGGGCAGTGGATTTTGAAAGGGTGTAGGGTGCAAGATGGAGGGCGCAAAGTAACTGACAGACTCACGGTTTGTTGGTTCCTTAAGTCCTTTACTGGTGATACTGGCACAAGGACAGATGATATTGCTGGAATCCGGCAATCTGGGAGCAATTGGGGTTCTCCTCACCCGGCAAGTTCTGAGGCCTCCCTGCTGCGCTTTCTTAGCGGGTCCCTGCGGCTGCTTTTAGCTTACCTGCAGCCCTCTCTCTCTCCTTCTCCAGCCCCACTTGTCTGGCAGCTGCTCCAATGCTCTTCATGCTGCTGTGCCTTCAGGCATTTTGGTGTGGATGGGGGACTTGGAATCCCCCACCCTCTGGTATTGGCTGTCGGGACGTTAGGCTCTGCACAACCTTGGACTCTGGTGTCCGTTTCTTGGCGCTTGGTCCTCTGGGGTGAGCTCAACACCGCTCTACTCCCCAGGCTCTCCTCGACCTCCTCAGACCCTTGCCTATGGGTCACTCAAGCTAGGCTTTAGCTTTCCTGGGACGAGCTTAGTACTGCTCGAGTCCACAGGATGTCTTCCTCAGTCCTCCTAGGAACTGAACTGACTAACTCCGCCCCAGACCAGAATTCATAAGGAAGCTTACCCTCAACCCAGGCTTTAGAGCTTCACCTTTAGGCCTGGAGGCAGAAAAGGTGTTGTGTGCTTGGCTCATCTGGTTTGGATACCCTCTGTTGCTCTCAGGTATGATACTCTTCCCTCCCCGGGGGAGATAATGACATTGTGATATCTGGACTCTGGGTTGCTACACTGCCAAAGGGGATGCTTTGTAGTTTAAAACTCCCAAATCTGGTAACCGGTTCACTTTAAAGCATGACACACCAAAAGACAAAAACAACGTTTTTCATTTATGAGAGTGTCTCTCCTAGTAATATAGTCTGAGTATGAGGTATTTTAGTGAAGATTCTGAAGACACCGGACTGCAGAGTGTTTGTATTGAAGCAGTGTGGCAGCGCCATTGTGGGCATGCCTTTAGTTTAATATGCATAGCCTTGAGGACAGGTTCTGCTTAAGGCCACATTCATACATTGAAAATTTGGTGAGATTTTTACCTCAGGATTTGTAGCCAACACCAGGAGAGGAACAGAGGAAAAGTATAATAGAAACATGTCACCACTTCTGTATTTATCACCCACTCCTGGTTTTGGCTACAAACACTGAGGTAAAAGAACTCGCCAAATACTCAGTGTGCACGTGGCCTCACTGTCTGAAGCATTGAGTATTAGGCCACATACACATATTGAATATTTGGAGAGTTTTTTTTTACCTCAGGCTTTGTAGCCAAACCAGGAGTGGGTGATAAACACAGAAGTGGTGCCGTGTTTCTATTATATTTTTCTACTGCTGGTTTTGGCGCAAATCCTGAGGTAAAAATACTCACCAAATACTCAATAGGTGCATGTGGCCTAAGGCAACGTGCACACGCTGAGTATTTGAGTTTTTTACCTCAGGATTTGTAGCCAAAACCAGGAGTGGATAATTAAATACAGAAGTGATGCATGTGTTTCTATTACACTTTTCCTCGGATTGCTCCACTCCTGGTTTTGTCTACAAATCCTGAGGTAAAAAACTCATCAAATACTGAACGTGTGCACATGGTCTTGGACTCAAGGCTTTAGACAGTAAAGCCACATACACAGAATGAACATTTCGTGAGTTTTTTACCTCAGTATTTGTAGCCAAAACCAGCAGTGGGAGATAAATACAGAAAGTGGTGACCTGTTTCTATTATACCTTTCCTCTGACTGTTCCACTCCTGGTTTTGGTTTACAAATACTGAGGTAAAAAACTCACCCAATACTCAACATGTGCACGAGGCCTAAGGGGTCAGGTTAGGCCATATAAGACCATATGCACACATTGAGTATTTGAGGTTTTTTACCTCCAGTATTTGCAGCCAAAACCAGGAATGGGTGACAAATACCCTAGAAACACATTACCACTCCTGTATGTTCACACATTCCATTTTTTGTTGTGCGTTATTTCATGAATTTTATGCAAATTACCGTAAAAGCTGCGTTTTACAGTCCCAGCAAAAGCTAGATCTCGGAAGTATTATCCAAATGATCTTCCTTCCTCAAGGTGCCAGTGGAACAGGATGGTGGCAGGAAGGGGGGGGGGGGGGTAGGGTGGGGCAGGATGGGGGCAGGATGGTGGCGAGTGGGGCAGGATGGTGGTGGGGGTCAGGATGGAGCGAGCGGGGCAGGATGGTGGCGAGCGGGGCAGGATGGAGTGAGCAGGGCAGAATGGATGCGGGGGGGGGGGCAGGATGGAGCCGGCAGGGTAGGATAGTGGTTGGGGGGCAGGATGGTGGCAGTGGGGCAGGATGGAGCCGGCGGGGCAGGATGGTGGTGGTGGGGGGGGCAGGATGGTGGTGGGGGTGCAGGATGGAGCCGGCAGGGCAGGATGGTGGCAGTGGGGCAGGATGGAGCCGGCGAGGCAGGATGGATGCGGCGGTGGGGGGATCAGGATGGTGGTGGGGGGATCAGGATGGAGCCGGCAGGGCAGGATGGAGCCGGCAGGGCAGGATGGAGCCGGCAGGGCAGGATGGAGCGAGCGGGACAGGATAAAGCCGGCGGGGCAGGATGGATGCGGTGGGCAGGATGGTGGCGGGGGGATCAGGATGGTGGCGGGGGGGATCAGGATGGTGTTGGGGGGCAGGATGGTGGCGGGGGGGATCAGGATGGTGTTGGGGGGCAGGATGGAGCCGGCGGGGCAGGATGGATGCGGGGGGCGACAGGATAGAGCTAGCGGGGCAGGATGGCGGCGGGGAGAAGGCAGTATGGTGTTGGGGGCAGAAGGGAGCCGGAGGGGCAGGATGGAGCCGGAGGGGCAGGATTGGGGGGGCAGGATGGTGGCGAGTGGGGCAGGATTGTGGCGGGGGCAGGATGGAGCGAGCGGGGCAGGATGGATGCGGGGGGGCAGGATAGAGCCAGTGGGGCTGGATGGCGGCGGGGAGAAGGCAGGATGGTGGTGGGGGTGCAGGATGGTGTTAGGGGGCAGGATTGGGGGGGCAGGATGGTGGCGAGTGGGGCAGGATGGTGGCGAGTGGGGCAGGATGGTGGCGAGTGGGGCAGGATGGTGGCGAGTGGGGCAGGATGGTGGCGAGTGGGGCAGGATGGTGGCGAGTGGGGCAGGATGGTGGCGTGGGGCAGGATGGTGGCGGGGGGCAGGATGGAGCAAGCGGGGCAGGATGGTGGCGAGCGGGGCAGGATGGAGCGAGCGGGGCAGAATGGATGCGGGGGGTAGCAGAATGGATGTGGGGGGGCAGGATGGAGCCGGCGGGGCAGGAAAAAGCCGGCAGGGCAGGATAGTGGTTGGGGGCAGGATAGAGCCGGCGGGGCAGGATGGATGCAGCGGTGCAGGATGGTGGTGGGGGGGATCAGGATGGTGGTGGGGGGGATCAGGATGGTGGTGGGGGGATCAGGATGGTGGGGGGGGATCAGGATGGTGGTGGGGGGATCAGGATGGTGGTGGGGGGATCAGGATGGAGCCGCAGGGCAGGATAGAGCGGGCGGGGCAGGATGCAGCGGGCGGGGCAGGATGGTGGCGAGTGGGGCAGGATGGTGGTGGGAGGGCCGGATGGTGCCGGCAAGGCAGGATGGTGGCGGGGGGGGGCAGGATGGAGCCGGCGGGGCAGGACGGTGGCGGGGGGGGCAGGATGGAGCCGGTGGGGCAGGATGGTGGCGGGGGGGGCAGGATGGTGGTGGGGGGGCCGGATGGTGCCGGCGAGGCAGGATGGTGGCTGGGGGGGCAGGATGGAGCCGGCGGGGCAGGACGGTGCTGGGGGGGGGCAGGATGGTGCCGGCGAGGCAGGATGGTGGCGGGGGGGGCAGGATGGAGCCGGCGGGGCAGGACGGTGGCGGGGGGGGGCAGGATGGAGCCGGTGGGGCAGGATGGTGGCGGGGGGGGCAGGATGGTGGTGGGGGTGCAGGATGGATGTAGGGGGGCAGGATGGTGGCGGGGGGATCAGAATGGTGGTGGGGGTGCAGGATTGAGCCAGTGGGGCAGGATTGAGGCGCTCCTCCTGCCCCCCTCCGCTGCTCCTGCCCCTCCTCCGCTCCCCGCGGCCCCCCTCCCTCTGCCCCTCTGCTCCCCGCACCCCCCCCGCTCCCCCATGGTGATAATAAAAATTTAAAAAACCCTCAGTGAGGATACTCACCCGTCCGCTGGCTCGCTTCACCTCTGTCTTGTAGCTTCCAGGACAGGATCTGTTGTTGCCTGGGAAACCGATCAGCTGATCGGTTTCCTTGGCAACGACAGGTCCTTAAGCCCTACAGAAGCTAGAAGACAGAAGTGCAGCGAGCCGGTGGAGGGTAAGGGTATGTGCACACTGGCCTGGTTAGGGTCGGTTTAGCAGTGTAAATTTCATGTAAATTTATGTTAATCCAAACCGGCGTTTGGATTAACATTACAACCTATGTAAACCGACACCCGGTGTCCACACACCGGCGGTTTACACATGCTCATCCGTTGCTAACCCGCTGGGTTCCCAGCGGGTTAGCAACGAATGAGCATGTTCTATAATCCGGCCGGTTCTGCAGCGGCTGTAAGCAGAATCATGTGCTGCTTCCAGCCGCCGCAACACCGCCGGCGCTAACCCGCTGGCCACCCGCCCGTCACCCGCCCGTCACCCGCCGCACATACCCGCCAGGATGCCGGTGGACGGCTCCGGAGCTTCCTGGCGGGTCCGCCAACCCGCCGGCCAGTGTGCACATACCCTAAGCATCCTCACTGATGTTTTTTTTAAATTTTTTTATTATCACTGTGGAGGAGCGGGGGGGCCGCGGGGAGCAGAGGGGCAGAGGGGGGGGGGGGCCGCGGGGTGCGGAGGAGGGGCAGTAGCAGCAGAGGGGAGCAGGAGGAGCGGAGGGGGAAGGGGGCAGGAGGAGCGGAGGGGGGCAGGAAGAGCGGGGGGGCCGCAGGGAGCGCGAGCAGGAGGAACGGGGGGCTGTGAGGAGAGACCGTGTATCCTGGCTACAGCAGTGCTGATGCGCCGCTATAGCCGGGCTGCAAATTGGCGCGGAATTCGAACTTTGAATTCTCGCACCTATTTGCATAGTCTGCGCTCATTGGTGCCCACTTCCGGCGGGCACCAATGAGCGGCCTCTGTCTGGTGCGCGATTTCTGTGACTGACAGACGCCTTAGACAATTATATAGTAGATATTTCTGAAGATACCAGAAAGACTGACTAGCTCAGCCGTCATGCGCCAATAAAGATGCATGTAAGCCTTCATCAAAGGAGGGGAAACATGACATATATGACATAAGTTTTACATCATATGTCGTGAAGAGGTGGTCCGAAGGCAAAAGTCAATTTTAATTCCAAATCCTTATCTCTTTAATTCTAATGTACTTGTATTAAACATTCCTTACCATTGCCTAACTACATTCTAACTACTATTTTATATATTTTTTGCTATTTCCTGTCTGAAGATGATTTGTTTGAGAATCCTAGTGCATGCTGGGATATTCAAACAAATCATCATCAGAGCATGATGCAGAGGCTACGGTCACTGTCACAGCCCCTGCCCCTCCATCAAACGAAGCATTATTAGGTGGCAGAGTGTGCCTCAGTGATTGCAGCCTCTGTGTCCTCCCTGAAACTAAGAATAGTGCATAGCGCCCTCTCTGTTGTTGACTCAGATCAATAATAATCTGCTGATAGAAGAGCAGTGTCTACCTGGCATACAGGAGACTAGCGTGCCCCTGCTGGTGACATCACTGGTCTGCATGCTGGGTATAGACATCGCCCTGTTACCCACAGATTATTGATCTGAGCCGACAACAGAGCCGTCTCTGTGGAGATTATACAGAGCAGGAACAGACCAGACCCTGAATTAAGCATCTTGATGATGCTTCTTTTCAGTGAGGGGACAGAGGCTGTGGTGCTGCTACAGACTTTTCCTCCTGATGATGCTTCATTTCAGGGAGGGGGCAGAGACTGTGACAGTGACTGCAAGCTCTACCCCCTGCTCTGATGGCACGTCAGTCTACATAGGCTTTGTTAAGCTTATCTGTTTTATTACATTTATGCCTTTCACTGAATTTATTTTCATTTTTGTCATTTTAAATATAGGATTATGAAACACAAGACTCTAATCTTATGCTGTTTCCTTGGAATTTCTGCAATCTCTGTAACCTATTATATATTTAATAAACCACCAAATCAACAAAATGAGCTACCACCAAGGGTAGAGCTAAAAGTTTTTCCAGAAAAGAAAATGCTGTCGGCGTTTATGTATGATGAACAAAAGTAAGTACACGTGTCTCCAGATGGTGCAGAAGTATTTATTCTATGGATGGTTCACTCACCAGTCATGTATTGTCAGAGGTGTATCTAGGTTTTCTGGCATCCGGGGCAAGAATTCAGTTTCCTTTTCTCCCCATGCTACAAAAAGATGGAAGCGTGATGTATGTTTGGGCGCTGAGGTAAGGAAGATCTCTGATGCTGGCTTCTTTTCCGGACTTTATTAAAATAATTGCAGTTATAATTATTCAAGCTTAAGGCTCTCAAAACCCACGATGCATTTCGACGTGCATACACGTCTTTCTCAAGTTCAAGTAAAGGATACAGATCTGCAATGAGAAAACATTGTGGCACCAAAAGCCGGATTCGGTACCGCGAGGTACATTAATGTACCTTGCGGTACCGGATCCGGTTGCCATAGGCGCCCATTATAAAAATCTGATTCGGCTTTTCTACTGCTCCGAAATATGCAGCCTGCATGAATTTTACCGCAGGCTGCAAAACCGGATGCGGTAACCGGATAACATGAAGTGCAATCATGTTTTTCTATTTCAGCCTATGGCTGCGGATCCGGTTTTGACTATTTTTAATGGTCAAATCCAGATCCGGATTTGAAAAAACAACCATAAATGTGACCCTAGCCTTAGTGTTTGAATTAAAGGGCTTATCCAGGTTTGAGATAAATGTCTGTAGTCCCTCTAGGTGACTGCAGGCCTGAGTTCTCACAGCATGTGCACTGCACACTGTCAGGATTCTCCTGTGTTAATAGCAAGATTGGATGGTCATGTGCGCACAAGAATGCGATTTATATATTCTGGCCACATTCTGACTAGATGTGTCCGGCCTCGTTCATTTCATTGATCGAGACCTCGCATGTCTAGTCAGCTCGTGACTGCATATATGTAAATCGCATATTTACAGTTTTGTGACCTCCCACTCTCACTGCCGGCACCAGAGAATCCTGACAGCGGGCAATGTGCGCTCAATAAGAATTCAGAAGTCTGCAGTCACATAGAGGGACACATGGAGTGACTGCAGACTTATTACAAATGTGGGACAACCCCTTTAATGCTGCTAACAAAAACACAGAACTCTTAAATTGTCAGACGGCACAACACTTTATGAACGTAGCCATGTATCACATAATCTTACATGTTATAGATTGTTAGATGTGTACAGGATCAGACCCAATAACAGCACAAAACTGCATCACCAGACCCACCAGAGGAACAGAAATGCATTCATATAACATTCATCAGTACAGAAACACAGCATCACAACCCTCATCGGTACATAAATACATCATCAGACCCACTACAGGTACAAAAATGCATCCATATAGCCCCTATCAGTACAGAAACACAATGTCAAAACCCTCATCAGTGCAGAAATACATCACCAGAGCCACCAGAAGTACAGAAATACATCACTAAAACCCTTATCAGTAACAAAATTCATCATCAGAACTATCACAGGTGCAGAAATACATAACTGGAACCCCCATCAGTACAGGTATATATCCATATAACCCATCACTATAGAAACACAGTATTACAATCCTCATCACTACAGAAATTCATCATCAGAACCAACATCAGTAAATGGTAGGTTGTTATCAGTCACCATCAGATCATACAAGAACTACAGTACTGATGAGAATTAGTCCGTATCACAAACACGGTATTTACATCCACGTACCTTATAGATGACCTTGTCTCTGATCGGGGTCGTCTTTTTCTTTTCAACATCTTGTCCAGACACCATGATGTCTCGTCTCTGGGGACGTCCATCTTCTTAGGTCTTTTTCAGCACATCCCAGCACAACATCCTTAAAAATAGCAAAATGATCAAAATTCTCATGAGTAAAAATATCTGCCCTACTCTGACCCTGGAATAAATAATTGCCCCTCCTCAGTGTTCCCTGCACAAAATATGATTTATACACTGTCACTCTTTTGGCGCATGCTCTCCAGACTTCCCCCTCATCACACTGCCCTCTTCTTTCCATACTGGGCTCCCTGGTCACACTGTCCTCTCACACTGTGTCCCCCTATACTGTCCACGGTTTATACTGTTCTCCCTCATCAAACTCTATCTCCTCCTCAGTCCACATACTGTGTTGGCAGCCATCCCCATCACTCCTCGTATTGTGTCCACACTCTTCCCCCCCCTCATTCCACCTACCGTACCACAGCCATCCCCCCTCTCTCCATATACTGTGCCACAGCCATCCCCCCTCACTCACCATACTGTGCCACAGCCATCCCCCCTCACTCACCATACTGTACCGCAACCATCCCCTCTCACCATACTGTGCTGCAGCCTTCCCCCTCGCATAACTGTGCCGCAGCCATCCCCCTTCACTCAGCATGCTGTGCTGCAGTCATCTTTCTCATGCCTCATACTGTGTCCACACTGATTCCCTCCACTCTTTTATACTGGATCCTCAAATTTACTCCCTTGGTTAACATATGCTCACCCCACTCTCACTCCCGAGGTTTGGTTCACATATACTCCCTTCATCCTCTATCCCCAGTCATATACTTCCCCCACCCTCTCCCTCTCGCCTGATTTTGCTCACATATTCTCCCCCCCAACCTTGGCTCTCATATACTCCCCCACCCTCCATCCCCAGTTTGGTTCCCATATTCTCCTCCCAATTTGGCTCACACATTCTTCCCCCCTCTCCCCCCTAGTTTGGTTCACTTATTCTTCCCCCCCCTCTCCTCCCTAGTTTGGTTCACTTATTCCCCCAACCCTTCCCCCCCCCCCCAGTTTGGCTCACCTATTCCCCGCCTCCCCTCCAGTTTGGCTCTTATTCTCTCCCCCGCCCCCCAGTTTGGCTCACTTATTCCCCCTCTTCCACCCCCCCAGTTTAGGTCTTATTCTACACCCAGTTTGGCTCTTATTCTCCCACATCCTCTCCCCTAGTTTGGTTCACTTATTACCCCCCACCCTGTCCCTTGTTCCCTAATTACATACTTCTTCTGGGTGTTCAGCTCCTGCAACTGGAGCACTTTTCCCCGTCCTGCTGCCAATGCACCGCAGGGCCGCCGAGTGACCTTCTTAAAGGTACAGAAATAAGTGCACTGGTTAAGTGGCGTGTGCGGAGAGGTGGGACTATGTGGGACGTGTCCTATGTATATATTCCTCCTTCTGTGTTCTCCTGGTTTGCCACCTTTTCTTTATTAAAATTTTGCTCTACCATTGCTGGCACATGCGCATTTCTATTGTGATGTTGTCTTTAGTAAAATGGCGCCAGAGTCAGCAGATGCATGTACCGCTATCTTCAGCTCCATTTCACTGAAGACACTGTGGAGACGAATATAAGCGGCATTGGCATGTGCGCAGATGGAAAAAAAATTAAATCGATTCATCCACCAATGCCATTCATATTCATCTCCACAGTGTCTTCAGTAAAATGGTGCAGGCATGCGTGGAGTCTGGTGTCATTTTAAGGAAGACAAAATCATAATAGCAATGTTCATGTGCCGCCAACAGCGGTGTGGTGCAAAATTTAAATAAAGAAAAGGGAGCGAGCCAGGAGGACTACGTGTACAGAGAACCCGACCCACATAGTCCCACCCCGCTGCATAAGCCACTCAACCAATGCACTTATTTCTGGACCTGTGAGAACTTTTTTCTGCAATCAAACATGTACCGTAATCTGGAAACTGAAGATATGTCTGCATTCACCATCCTAGCACCAGTATGGCACTGCCTGTACTTCACATGGGAGAATTCTGTTGGTTCCTTCCCTTTAATCACAAAATCTAGAGCGCCAATTGTGGACTACGTATAAGGCCAGTTTGACATATCCGTGTATCACAGTCCAAGTATGGACCATGGGTCTCTTTTATCTAAACTCAAAAGCCTCATAAGCAGGTACAGTGGTGGTAGAAAATTTTTTGAACCCTTCAGAATTTTCCATATTTCTAAATAACTTTGATTTAAAACCGAATTAGATTTTCATACTAGTTCTAAAAGAAGATAAAAAGAGGCGAATTAAACAAATGAGTCAAAAACATTAGAACTTGTAAATTTTTTTTCAGAAAAATTTCCCAATATCATAATTGTGTAACTGGTAAAAGTATTTGACACTTGCTGCCAGTTCCTGGTGTGACCACCTTGTTTAGCAATACCTGGTAATTGTTATTCACTTCTGCATATCGGGAGGAATTTTAGCTCATTCCTCCATATAAAACAGCTTCAAGTCTGTTGTGTTGGTCCCGTATAAACTGCTCACTTCAGGTTCTTCAACAACATTTCTACAGAATTAAGACCAGGATTTTGACTTTGCTGTCCAAAATTGTTATGTTTCTGAAACCATTTGTTTAGGAAATCAACCTAAAATCCTTATAGTTATGTAAAGAATACAGTAACTGAGACAAACATAAATGCCAAACAGAAATAAGCCCAAAGCAAAAAGGTGCTGAGAAAATGTCTGTAGATCACATGATCTTTATTATAAAACATAAATGAAAAAAAGAATGGCTTAAAGGACATCACAAGAGGGCAATACAACAAAGGGGGATGCAGAAGTATCTTGTATACAGCTGAAACCGGCCATTTCCATATACTTTACAAAAAGACATATCTGCATGTTTTGCTCACTATCTGACATGAAATCAGAATAAACCTTTTCCTGTTTTAGGTCAATTAAGATTACCATATTTATTTATATTTGCCAAATGCCAGACTAATGAAAGGGAGAGAGAGAGAGAGAATGAGAGAGAGAAAGAGAGAATGTTTTAAGGCATTTTTATTACTTTCTGCAAAGTCACAAGTTTATATACACTAAGATTACTGTGACGTTAAACAATTTGGAACAGCCCATAAGATGACGTTGAGTGTTTGGAAGCTTCTGATAAGTTTATTGGCAACATCTCAGTTAATTACACTTGTGGATGTATTTTAATGCACACCTGAAACACCTGTCTCTGTCTACCATTATAGGCAAGTCTAAAGATATCAGCCAGGATATCAGGAAGAGAATTGTGGACAAGTCTGGCTCATCCTTGGGTACAATTTCTAGTTACTTAAAGGTGCCTTGTTCATCTTTACAAATAATGTTATACAAGTATAAACAAGTTGGGAATGTCCAGCCATCATACTGCTCTGGAAGGAGATGGGTTCTGTGTCCTAGATATGAACGTGCTTTTTTTCTAACGTGTATATCAATCCAAGAACAAAAGCAAAAGACCTTGTGAAAATGATACTGGAAGCTGGTAACATTGTGTCATTATCCTGTCATGATCTCCACATTACCTGTGTTGCTCTAGGTTTGTGGAGACTGTCAGGCTAGGCTGCCTCTGTTCCTCAATCACTTGAATTCAGCTCACTTAATTAAGAGTCTATTTAAACTAGCATGCAGCTCTGCTCTGGGTCAATTGTTCATTTGCTTTTGGCTGTGTGGACTTATTCTCTTTGTGTTCTGAACCAGACCCTGGCTGACTTTGTTTCTTACCTAAACTTGACCCTCTGCTAGTGATCTGACTTCTTTCTGTTTTGGTACCCATGTACTCTGTTTCTGTCTCTCAGGTTTCCTGACTTCAGCTTGAATTGGATTCTGCTTCTGTTAACCCTTTGCTGTACTGCGCCATTTCCCGGATCTGACCGCAGATTGCTTTGACCTCTCTTTACTACCAGTAATTAGTATAATTGTTATTTTTAATTTCCATTTATTTCAGTTAGTTTTCTGCTCCTCTGAGATAATTTATTACTTGTGACCCACGTCACATATCCACAGTGAAACGAGTACTGTATCAACATGGGCTGAAAGGTCATTCTGCCAAGTAGAAGCAATTACTGCAAATGGAACATAAAAAAAGCCAGATTAATTTTTGGAAATGCAGACAGGAACAAAGACCTACATTTTTGGAGACATCTCATGTGGTCTGACAAAACTACAATTGAACTGTTTATATTATATATGATGTCTGGCACACCAAAAATGATGAAAATAGGAGAGCAAAATTCAAGAAGTAGCTTTTATTTGTGCAACGGACACAGCAGAAATCATATTCTTTTTATAGATTTGTTAACGTTTCGACCAATAGATCTTCTTTAAAACATACCGTATATACTCGCGTAGAAGCCGAGTTTTTCAGCCCAAAAATTGGCTTATACGCGAGTCAGTGACGGCTTGCTTATACAGGAGCCCCAGCAGCCTCAGTAATCCAGGGCCCCCCCCCCTCGCGCTCTGGAAACCTGTAAAGTAAAATCTTTATACTTATCACTGTCCCGCTGCCCGCCGCTGCCGACATCATGATCCCCGGCTTCATCCGTCGTCTTCTTCCGGCTTCTGTTCGTCGCAAGCAATGACGTCATTGCCTACGACGAACAGGAAGCCGGAAGAAGACGGACGGATGAAGCCGGGGATTGTGATGTCGGCAGCGGCGGGCGGCGGGGACAGTGATAAGTATAAAGATTTTACTTTACAGGTTTCCGGAGCGCGAGGGGGGGGGGCCCTGGATTACTGAGGCTGCTGGGGCTCCTGTATACTACCACTGGGGCTGCTGGGGCTCCTGTATACTACCACTGGGGCTGCTGGGGCTCCTGTATACTACCACTGGGGCTGCTGGGGCTCCTGTATACTACCACTGGGGCTGCTGGGGGGGCTCCTGTATACTACCACTGGGGCTGCTGGGGCTCCTGTATACTACCACTGGGGCTGCTGGGGCTCCTGTATACTACCACTGGGGCTGCTGTATACTACCACTGGGGCTGCTGGGGGTTGTATACCTGTGCTGGGGTCCACCCTCGGCTTATACACGAGTCAATAGGTTTTCCCAGATTTTGGGGGCAAAAGTAGGGGGGTCGGCTTATACACGGGTCGGCTTATACACGAGTATATACGGTAACTGGAAA
>JARQOC010000010.1:61301812-61410343 GCA_033576535.1 Allobates femoralis | reverse complement strand
TATTAACTCTGCCCTTTCCTAAAAGACAGTTAACCCCTAATTGCCTGCAGGGCTATCTATAAATCTTCTGTCACTGCCCCTCTGATGGAGAAGCCAAAAAAACCAAGGTTAAGTAAAGGAAGTGGTAGTAGTAGCAGTAGCCGACCCTTTCAAGAGACATGGACTGAGATGTATGGCATTATAGAAAAAAATGGCAGATCATTTTGCGTTCTATGTAGTGAAACGGTAGTAAGCAGAACGTGGAATATAAATAGACATTTTGAAACTAATCATTCCCAGCTCTTGAAAAAAAGTGAGGATGAAAGGAAGGAATACATTTCCAGGCAGCTACAACTTCATAAGAGCCAATCTAATTCCATCCTTAAATTTGTAAAAAGCTCTACAAATTTAACATCTGCAAGTCTGAGCATTGCTCACTCCATAGCTCAGCATGGAAAAGCCCTCAGTGAGGGAGAATTTATTAAGAAAACTCTCTTAAGATGTGCACCAGTTCTATTTCACGATATGCAGAATAAAGATGCAATTAGTAAGAGAATAGCTGAGTTACCACTCAGTAGAAATATCATAAAAGACCGAATAATGAGACTCAACACAAACGTACAACATCAATTAAAGGAAGACATAAGTAATTGTAAATATTTTTCGATCTCTCTTGATGAAACTACTGATGTCACATCACATGCACAGTTGGCCATTATTGGTCGATATTCTGATGGTCTCACAATGAGAGAAGAGTTGATAAAGTTAGTATCAGTGCCAACAAGTACATCAGGAAGCGAAATATGTAAGGTTGTTAAACATTCTGTGACCTAAGCATTGATATCTCTAAAGTTGTGTCAGTGACGACAGATGGGGCACCAAACATGGTGGGGAAAAAAGTTGGATTTGTTACATTGTTTACAGAAGCTATTGGACACCCGATTGTGCCTTTTCATTGTATTATCCATCAGGAGGCTTTATGTGCCAAGGCAGGATTCACTGACTTAAACGACTTAATGTCAGTTGTTACAAAAATAGTTAATTTAATAGCTGCTTGCCCCCTTCACAAGAGAGAATTTTCTGCACTTTTACTGGAGGTTGATTCCACCTACAGTGGACTGCTGATGTACAATAATGTAAGATGGCTGAGCCGAGGCAAAGTTCTTGAGCGCTTTGTGGAGTGCTTTGAAGAAATTAAGGTATTTCTTGAGGATAAGGATCTGGGAAACTTTCCTCAGCTCTATGATTATCAGTGGGTCAACACCCTGATGTTTTTTACAGATCTCTCTGTTCATATTAATGAACTGAACTTAAAGCTACAAGGTTTTGGCAAAAGTATTGACGTTATGTTTGGATACATAAAAGCTTTTGAAAGTAAACTTAAAATTTTCAAGCGAGATGTAGAAACTAAAACTTATAAGTATTTTCCTCGAGTAACAAAGTATTTTGAGAAGGCCAGTGCAGCTGTACAAAATGAAATGGAGCCCTTGCATCTAAAGTACCAGCATGTTTTAGACTCCTTACTTGACCAGTTCAGTGATAGATTTAATCAATTTAGAAGCCTAGAACAGACCATGAAAATAATTAAGTATCCTGATGTAGTAGTCTACAGTAGTTTGGAATTAAATGGTTTCCAATGGATACAAATTGATGATTTGGAGATGCAACTTGCAGAATTTCAGGACAGCATCTGGGGTCAGGTGTTTGTTGATTTGAGGTCAAAGCTTGAGAATCTAGAAAGGTGCCGTTTGGAGAATCAAGAGGAGTGCCACTATGAACAGGAAATTTGGAGTGCCTGGAATCGGTTACCAGACACTTTTAGCACCCTGAAAAATATAGCAATGGCTTTACTTACTATTTTTCCCTCTACGTACTTTTGTGAGACCTTATTCTCAGCATTAAATAATATCAAAACCAACAAAAGAAACAGATTGACAGATAACCTTAGTAGCGCTTGCTTGGCCTTGAAGTGTACAAAATACCAACCTTCAATTGAAGATTTAGCCAATGAAATTCAGCAACAAAAAAGTCACTAAATCAGTGATGGCGAACCTGTGGCAGTCCAGCTGTTGCTGTTGCTGGACTGCCACAGGTTCGCCATCACTGGAAGAATTCCCCCTCCCCCTCACTTATCTGACTTAGTTCATGACACCCCACACAAGTGAAATAACAGCAAGACCAACAAAAGAAACCAACTGACAGATTAACAAAGAAGTCACTAAGCAGGTAAGTTAAAGAATTATACATATTTGTTATTTACACTATAAATATCGTAAAATTAGGGTTTTTTTTCTCAAGGTGACACACCTGCCGAGTTATGCTCGGTTTTTTGGCGAATTTTGACACACCAAGCTCAAAAGGTTGCCCATCACTGGTATAGTGCTTGCTTTGACAGAAGAATAAGAGAAGTAAACCCGGGTGAACCCTGCTACGTTGTCTGTGTCTGATTTCAGGTATGGAAAGCTGTCAATTCTCCACCTAACCCTGTCAGGAGCCATCCTTACATCATCCCCAAGTCCTGCAAAGCCTACAATTACCATCATAGGCTTTAACAACTACTACTTATACCACTGCCCCGGGGAACCCAGTTCTGCCCACAGGAACTATTCCATCCCAGCTGCTAACCCATCATCCCCGGAGGTTCTGCAGCAGCGGCGGCCCCCATTATTGGCCGCATATAGTGGGTGGCGTCACGAGTGACAAATCCCCTGTAAATAACCCCCCATTTTATTGTGCGGGCCCGGGACACGGTCCGGACCAGAACCGCCGTGACATTCCCCAGCAGCACCCCGGTCCGGCACCGAGTGCCCCGTCCCGAGGGGCTCCACAAAGGAGTGTAGTGTAAGTGTGAATATGCTCTAGGGACAGCTTTTAATAGCTTTTGAGGTGTTTTGGGGGTGACAGGATCCCTTTAAAGAATTAATGGGGTCCCCTGTGTTTTGGATTTCCAGCCAAGTTACAAACAGGCAGCTGGGGATAGCAGCCCATAGCTGGCTGCTTTATCTGTGCTGAGAATCAAAAATATTTTGGAACCCTAAGCAAATTTTTTAAAATTATTTATTTATTTTTACACCCCTAGGACGGAAGATTAGTTGCCAATAAATTAATCTATATGGCAACCAATTACAGATGCCGCCACAATGGGTGGGGCAGGAACCAGAAGTGATATTACAAGTGTGCGGTCCTGGGTACCAATAATGCTGCTGCTTTAGTCACTGTTTTGCTTTCTTTTCCAGCATCTCAACCCTTGTTGTCACCATTTTATAACTATGAAGTCCAGGTTTCAGGTTCAGGCTCAAATTCGGGTCAAGTCCGATCCAGAACTCAGACTTAAAGTCCGACCGGGTCTGTCAAATTCGAACATCAGCGGGTTTGCCCATCTCTAGTAGATAGTCTTAAAATACTCCAAATTTTGCGGGTCTCATGCCAAATGACAAGATTAAATGCATCCTTAGGCTGCGTTACAGAATTAAGGCCAGGTTACACATACCGATGTTCCAGCGAGCCAATCAACGATCCGACCGGACCGGGATCACTGGAACATCGATATGTGATCGCTGGTGAGATGTCACACAGGCAAACTCACTAGTGATTCCCCAGATTCGCGCTAACACTCAACGGTCGCAAGGATCTGTTGGGTGTCTCGAGCGCAGCATGGGGATCAGAGGAAAAGTATAATAGAAACACATCACCACTTCTGTATTTATCACCCACTCCTAGCTTTGGCTACAAATACTGAGGTAAAAAGCTCATCAAATACTCAACACATGCCTGTGGCCCAACACAGAATTCACCTGAGTGTTAGACCATGTGCACACATTGAGTATATGGTGAGGTTTTTACGTCAGTGTTTGTAATGGTGGGTTTACACGCCGCGATATCGGCGTCCAACTCCGACCCAACTCCGACAAAAAGTCACGTGGGTTGCGAGTTGGACCCGATATCGTGTGCGCGTTGTACGGTTTGAGCGTACAACGCGATGCTGGAACGATGCCAAAACGATATCGGAGTTGAATAGCAGAGCTTTTCAACTCCCCGATGTCGCATGGCCGTTATAGCAGCATCGCAGCGTGTGACAGCCCAACTCCGATCTGTACTCGCAACTCACCCATTAACTCCCATGTTAAATGGTCGTTACTGGGTTGGTGGGCGTACACATCGGAGGAACGTTGTTTCCCGATATCGCAGCGTGTAAACCGCCGATGCGATATCAGGAAAAGGGCTGAAAAAATGCGCGCTCCCGTGCCGTTGCCTCCGATATCGCCGCGATATCGGGACGTGTAACCCCACCATCAGACAAAACCAGGAGTGGGTGATTGATACAGAAGTGGTGACCTGTTTCTTTTATACTTTTCCTCTGATTGTTCTGTGGCACCCCTGAGACTCCAGTTGCCACAGATTTACTGCACCTCAGCCAGAGGTGTGGTACCCCACTCTGGGTAAGACGGAGACACTACCCTGCACCCAAACACCCGCATCCAACACAATACCAACCCGGTTCAGTAAGATGTTATACTGACAGGTAGCTAACGGGTGGCTGCAAGCGGATCCCAGGTGGTATGTTGGAACTCTTAGTGTGTGCCTTCTTTCCCATCTATTCCTTTCCTGCTTCCCAGTAGTGGTGAAGTCTGGTCTCATAAAGCGAACCTGACCTCCGTCTGCCTCTTTCTTTTCGCTCTCTGCTGGCTGACCGCCGAACCATCAAGCGGTGCCTGGTACTCTCTTCTGGTAGCTTAAGAGCCTGGGAGCAATATATACTCCCCAGGTCTTCAGATTTTCTGTGGTCCTTGGAGGATCCCACAGGTGCGGGCTCCGGTGCCCGGTAAGTTGACTGGGCTGAACCCCCTCGAGTTCCTCTTCCCTTCAAGCTGTCTGCGCCTTGGAAAGCTTTCCTTCTCTCTGGTCCCTCAGCCGAGAGACCTCCTTGTTCCCTCAGGCGCACTGCCTGAACTCTCCAATCCCAACTCTCTGTACTACTCCCCCTAGAGGTGATTTTATTCCCTCCCGGGTACCTCCCACTGTGTGATCTAGTGTGGGAATGCTGTTGCATGAGTTCCACCCACCATCCTAGAATCCCCTTGCAGCTGGAGTATCTGCACCTCTTTTACGGGTGCAGTGCCCCTCTGTGACGCCTGCATAGTGGGGCGCCACATACCCCCTTGATAGAATATACTCGTCCGCGAGTATTAGTACCTGTCTACCAGGAAGTGAAAAACATTTTTATATTCATCAACAATAACGGGTAACTATTTACAATTAAGCATTCTTAGATTTCTTCCCATTTCGGGGAGGCACTTTTTGTAACGTTACAAATATATGTGGCACCTTGGCACCTGTTGGGCACCACAGAAATCCTTAGGGCATGACTGGAGTTAACAGCAAAGCAATACTCACAAACACCACAACACCTTAGTACACCTGGTTTCACCCCGAGCCTCTAGGGGAGCTCCACTGGTCACTTTATGCCAGTTCCCCCTATAAATAGAGTCTTGGAGGGAGAAACTTCAGAGTGTGTGCAGTCGCTACAAAAGCTGCCAGCCTGTGTGAAACCTCCATCCTATGAGGGACACAATAGGCCCAATCAGCCAGCTAGCAAGTGAGGAAATCCCTGCAATTGGGGTCAGAGGAAGAAGGAGAACACCTCTCAAGGAACACAGAGTTATTCTGACTCTTTCCTTATTAACCGGTTACTGGAACCGAAGCTGTGAGAGCTACTAGCCACCACAGAGAACCAGCCCATCTAACAGGAGGTTTAGCCAGCCATTCCACCTGAAGCACCTACCCACAAGAGCCCAGGGAAGAGTACTGATCCTGCTCAAACCCTTTTACAGTGCCCTCAGTGCTGATACCCAGGTGAAAGCAAGTTCCATCGAACACACTGCCCGGTCCGGCTGGATTCCACATCCACCCGACCTTAGAGAGAGAAATAGAGAAAGGAAGCCTACTACAACTGCTTGCTGTGAACCCCCAGGAGTGTTAACTTCACGAACCCGGTCTGGCGTACCTGAAAACCACCAGTAAAGGTACTCAAAAGACTTTGGCGTGTTTGTGTCTGACTCCTGGGCCTAACAGCAGCATTACCGCAGCTGCCTCACAACATCTTGCGCAGCTCCCGGCTCCGGGGACTCCCGCTCATCCTGTGGGGAGCGTCCCATCTTGCTGCCTAATATTCCCCGGAGGCCTAGCAGCGCTGGTACAGTTACCAGAACACCCGCAGGTGGCGTCACGAAGACAATTTATCCCCTACTGTTCCGCCATTCCCCCTATTGATCTGGACCACCGGGCCTCACAGCCACAGGTGCGGTTCCGTGACAAGAGGAGAGTCAACGCCTGCGACGTGAACACCCCGGTCACGGTGAGTCAGAATTTGGCGTCACGAACAGGATACGAGCAGGCCCGTTATCACGGGTATTGTGTGCTATTTAATGACTGTAAATATCGAACTGTACATTTGGTCCGCCATTGCTGCGCGAAAGGCGGGAAAAGAAGGGGCGTGACTGTGCAAAGGGCGCGAAGATTGGCCCCGCCCCCACGCTCTGACGACTTCCCCTGTACGCAGCAGGAACCGGAAACTCCCGTGGTGCCTCACTCCTCACCGCGAGACCGACACTTCCGTTTGAAACCGAGGGAAAGGCTACGCTTAACTAAGGGGGAGCGACCATGAGTAACCCGGCTCCCAACAACGCGGTACCTCCGCTAAACCAAGCGGCACCACCAAACATACCTCTCGATGGACAGCAACAAGCCGGTGGTATGCCACAGCAACCCGCTCCGATTATGCCGTTATCTCTGCCTTACGTTCCGAGTGCGAGCTGGTTACCTAAGTACAGCGGTGTACCCAGCACCTTGGAGGCCTTCCAGAGGAAGATATGCCAGACGCTGGACATGTACGCTATGACCGGTAAGCAGAGAGCTTCAGTTGTTATGGGACAGTTAACGGGCGCAGCCGAGCTGCAGAGCCGCAGCTGGCCTGTAGAAATTCAGGAATCTGTGGAGCAGATATTCGCTAAGTTAACCCAGGTTTTTGAATGCCATCCCGAAGCTGAATTAAGATTGTCATTCTATTGTTGTAACCAAGGGGCACAAGAAAGTGTCCTAGATTATTCACTGCGATTGCAAGAAGCGTTAAGACTGTTAAAACAAGTCGATCCTGATGGTGTCAGAGATGAAAACAAAGCGTTAATTGGACAATTTATTGTGGGCCTTAGACTATCTAAGGATAGAAAGCAAGCAAGCTGGTGGTCCATACAAAATCCTGGCGCGGAGTTTGATACCTTGAGAGACTTAACAGTTTGGGGACAACGGCTCGCCGAAGTGCCTGATCCCGCTTCACAGCAGCAGTATACTGACACCCCTTCCGTGCCGGCAGCAGCATCTCCAATCCCTGCGGTTCAGTCCAGTGCACAGACTGTAACACCTGACCGGTTTGAACAACTGTGTGCTAATGTTGAACAGCTGATGAAGGACGTGGCCAAGCTACAAACTGGGAGAAGACCCAAGACAGATGCAAGGTCATCGGACAAGATTCAACTCGCCGACAGCCCTGACGACGACCTGTGGATGAGGAGAAAGACACAGCCGCCGCGAGGAAAACCTGCAGACCGCCGCAGTCCTGACAGACGCTGCACCAGTCAGCAGAACGATTTAGGAGGACGCACTCAACAGTCCCGTCCTTTAAACGGGCAACCCCTGGGCGAGAAAGGCCAACCCCAGGAGTAGACTGTCCAGGCCCAACAACCAGCTGGGAACACAAGTATGTAGGAAACTGTCCATACTTACCAATCGTCATCGATGGCATCGCTATATCCGCCTTGATAGACACTGGATCCCAGGTGACATCCATCCCAAGTATCCTTTACAAGCGGTTCTGGCCAGATGTTAAGCTGGAACCCCTAAACCCCGATATGAACCTTGAAGCCACTAACGGTATACTGGTTACAATTGAGGGACAATGGGAAGCTACAGTAAGGGTGGGGAGGGTGCAGCTGAAGAACCAGGGAATCTTAGTAGTGCAGGATAAACCAAATAACAATGATCCCTACGTAATACTGGGTACAAATGTTATGGTTAAATGCATCGTTGAAGTGTTGTTTTTACTCCAACAGAGTGTTGAAGCTGGTAGACCCAGAGAGAGGAGAGGAATCCAAAAGCAGATCCGAGCTCTGGTGTATCAACAACAGGTAACATTGTCTAATGGTGAAATTGGCAGAGTATGGGTTACAGATCCCATTCCAATTGTGGTACCACCCAGAAGTGAAATGATGATCTGGTGTCGAGCAGCCATAGGCCTCAGAGGGCAGGACTACCAAGCTGTAGTAGAACCTGTAATGTCCGATAGTAGTCCTACGCTCTTGACAGCCAGAGGGTTGGTCGATGTGAGAAAAGGGAGAGTCCCGGTACGCATACTAAATTATGGTGATGACGAAGTCAGACTGCCTAGATATGCAACTGTCGCAAAATTGTACCAAGTTAAAGATGATGCTGTAATTGATGTAAAATCCTCTGCATAAACAGTCACTGATGAACCCCCTCACTCCAAAGATCAGTTAGAGAAATGGTCTCAAGAGCTCAGTGTAGGAACTGACAACACACCCTCTCATCAGAAAAATGGAGTATACCGGGTAGTTCGGGAGTATGAGCAAGTGTTCAGCAAACACCCACTTGACTTTGGGAGATTAAAGGGGTAAAACACCATATCCCCACAGGCAACCATGCACCTATCAAAGAAAGGTACAGACCTATACCACCCATACACTACCAAAAAGCAAAAGAGATGCTTCAGGACATGAAAAATGCAGGAGTCATTAGGGATAGCTGTAGTCCCTGGGCCGCACCACTAGTCCTGGTTAAAAAGAAAGATGGTAGTATGAGGATGTGCGTAGACTACAGGCAAATTAACAAAGTCACACACAAGGATGCATACCCGTTACCCCGCATAGAAGAGTCACTAGCTGCACTCAAATCTGCCAACTACTTCTCCACATTAGATCTTACTAGTGGGTACTGGCAGGTTGCCGTTGCAGAGGAGGATCGTGAGAAGACAGCCTTCACTACTCCTATGGGACTATGCGAGTTCAACAGTATGCCATTCGGGTTGTGCAATGCCCCAGGAACATTTCAGAGACTAATGGAGTGTTGTTTGGGCCACAAGAACTTTGAGACTGTCCTGTTATACCTTGATGATGTCATTGTCAACTCTCAAAGTCTTTAAATATATCCCCGGCACACAATAAAAGAAGAGAGATGATTATCCTTTTTGTGTTTTTTATTTTTGAAGGTGAAAAACAGGCTGTATCACACGGCTCCTGTCCATCCACCCAGACCAGCCACCATGCTGCTGCACTGACACAAAGGACGGAGTCATATGCTGAGTACCTCAAACAGGGTACTGGCCTGAGCAGTTGCTCATGTGGGAACTGAACCACAAACCCCCTTTCTATATATACAGAAGGCTCACTTGAGAAAGGCTCAACTGGAGCTGAAACGTTGTGTGATACAACCTGTTTTTCACCTTCAAAAATAAAAAACACAAAAAGGATAATCATCTCTCTTCTTTTATTGTGTGCCGGGGATATATTTAAAGACTTTGTGGCCTATTTTTCCCTTGTGCACCTAAACGGTGGTCGAGCTATACTATATGCTCTCTGATTGTATACTCTCAGACCTATGAAGATCACCTCCAGCACCTGAGTGAAGTGTTCGAGTCACTGTCTAAGTACGGGATGAAACTGAAACCGTCCAAGTGCCACCTGCTGAAACCCAAGGTCCAATACCTAGGACATGTGGTCAGTGCCGAAGGCGTAGCACCGGATCCGGATAAAGTCACCGTCATTAAGGACTGGCCAGCACCCACTTCTCACAAAGAGGTACGTCAATTTCTAGGACTGGTTGGGTACTACCGATGATTCATCAAAGGCTATACCAAGATAGCAGCACCTATGCAAGATCTCTTAGTAGGTCAATCCAAAAACGGCAAAATCAAGGCACCCCCGTTCCACTGGGGACCAGAACAGGAGCAATCCTTCCAGAAGCTGAAAGATGCTCTCACTGGAGAAGAAATCCTGACCTATCCTGATTACAATCTCCCGTTTTTATTGTACACTGATGCAAGCAATAAAGGCCTAGGAGCAGTCCTAGCTCAACGCCAGCAGGGCAAGGAAAAGGTGATCGCCTATGCCAGCAGAAAGCTCCGTCCCACGGAAAGGAACCCGGAGAACTACAGCTCCTTTAAGCTAGAGTTCCTGGCCCTGGTCTGGGCAATCACAGAGCGTTTCAAGCATTACCTGGCATCCGCCCCGTTCACAGCTTTCACAGACAACAATCCTCTAACACATTTAGAGACTGCAAAGCTGGGAGCCCTAGAACAGCGTTGGGTAGCAAGACTCTCTAACTATGACTTCACTGTAAAGTACTGGGCAGGTCACAAAAATGGCAATGCCGATACCCTGTCCAGAATGCCTAACCTTCCTGAAGAGGGAGAAGATGTAGATGACCTGGAGGAGATTGAACTACCTGCTATCCACCATACAGGTACAGCAACGTGTCATCAGGCGAACCAGAAACGTGTAGAAAGTACCGTGAACCCTTTACCTCACCATGACTGGAAGGAGGTGCAAGCCAACGATCCCGATGTCAGCCTGGTAAGGGATCTGATCACTCAAGAACATGCCAACATGGACCCTGAGGCCTCACAAACTGCTAAACGCCTATGGAAAGAGAAAGGAAGGTTGTTTGTCTACCAAGGTAAACTATGCAGAAGATACCTCAATTCAAGAACCCACGAACTAATCTGGCAGATTGTAGTTCCCAAGACTGAAGTCCAAATGATCCTTGAAGCATACCATGATGATGCCGGACGCTTTGGATGGAAGAAGCTGGAGAGACTCCTAAAGGATCAGTTCTACTGGGTCAGTATGCGAGGCTCAATTGACAAGTGGTGTAAGAACTGTGGACCATGTCACCTTCGAAGGAAAGACCATCTAACTCAGAAAGCTCCATTGCAGCCAATTGTTACCACCAAACCTCTTGAAATAGTTTCTCTTGACCACGTGAAGCTTACCCCAAGTCGCACCGGGTACACTTACGCTCTCACCATCGTCGATCACTATTCAAGGTTTCTGGTAGTAGTTCCAGTTAAGGATTTAACTACAGAAGTCGCAGCTAAAGCATTCCAGAGTTACTTCTGTCGCCCCCATGGGTATCCAGACCAAGTCTTGACTGACCAAGGGCCAGCCTTCGAATCAGCTCTGTTCCAAGAATTCTTAGGGCTATATGGGTGTAAGAAGATCCGTACAACACCTTATCATCCTCAGACGAACGGTTTATGTGAGAAGATGAACCACATTGTCATTGACATGCTCAAAACCTTACCAGTTGAAGAGAGAAATCAATGGCCTGAGAAACTTCCAGATCTCGTGGACATCTATAACCACATACCTGTCAGTTCAACCAACTACACACCTGCTTACTTGATGAGAGCAAGACCAGGTAAACTGCCTATTGATTTACAGATGGGAACCATCGAACCCACAAAAGATTCTTCTGATGAAGATTGGGTCACTCAACACCAAGAACAGTACAGAAAAGTACAAGAAAGTGTTGAAAGAAACCTAGAAATTAGCAGAACCAAACAAGAAAAAGACTTCAACAAGCACGCCTCAGCAGAACCCTTTGCAACAGGAGACGTAGTGCTAAAAAGAAAAAGAAAAACCAACGAATTGGATAACAGTTGGGAATTTGAACCCTACACCATTATGCCATCACAGTATGACAACTCTAAAACTTGCGTTATCAGCAAAGACAATGGGAATACTTATGCAACTGTCTCAAGGGATCATTTGAAGAAATGTCCAGCACAGTTAATCCCACAAGCAACCAGTTACCCTACTGTAACTAAAGAAGAAAATCAAGAAAATCTAGTCCTTACAGACATTGGATATCTACCAGCTGACTGGCCACAATGCGATGGAGCATACATCATACCAGTTATGCATTTCTACCAGCCTGTAGAAAGTCAACCAATTCCAGTTCAACAAGCACAAGTCCAAATGCAAGATATGCAGCCTGTTATAATGGAACCTGAGATTCCTGTAATCGGTCAACCTGCTAGTCCCACAGTAAGAAACCAATCTCCTACACAACTACCTACAGAGGATAGTCCAGTAGATAGACTACGCACTTACTATGGTCTACCACAAAGTACTCGTAGACAACTGCCTACACTACCACCAACAACCACTTCGTACACTACACCAACAGCTTTGGAAACACTCACACTACGCAGATCCACACGTAGTACATTAGGACAACCCCCAAACAAACTTGGAGAATGGGTTTAGAATGTAGTGGAACCATATTACCTGTAAGTGTTTGTATATAGTAACTGTTTTCAAAACCTGTAAAAAGTAGTGTACAGAAGGGTGGAGGAACTGGGCTCTGTCCCAAGTATATCAAGTTGGGGACAGAAAGCGCCTGGTAAGGTATAGAAGGTTAGTACCGGCCTCCCAAGCAGAGACACCCGTAGGGAATGTATAAAGTTTAAATATATGTGTACTTTACCTGTTTCCCTCTTTCACAAACTTTGGACAATTGTCACAGGACTTGTGTGACCTACAACCTTACCTTTTCCAGCCTGCGGCAGATGGACTAGTGCCGTATGGACTGCTGTTCACCTTTTTCATATTTTTCCCTTCCTTTTTAGTGATTTTTGTATTTTTCTTCAGACTCTGTTATTAAATGTGTATAAAATGTATAGTGTTAAGTTGTAAAAAGAACTTTTTGCTCAGCCGGGAGAACTGAGGTTAACTAAGGGGGAATGTGGCACCCTGGCACCTGTTGGGCACCACAGAAATCCTTAGGGCATGACTGGAGTTAACAGCAAAGCAATACTCACAAACACCACAACACCTTAGTGCACCTGGTTTCACCCCGAGCCTCTAAGGGGAGCTCCACTGGTCACTTTATGCTAGTTCCCCCTATAAATAGAGTCTTGGAGGGAGAAACTTCAGAGTGTGTGCAGTCGCTACAAAAGCTGCCAGCCTGTGTGAAACCTCCATCCTATGAGGGACACAATAGGCCCAATCAGCCAGCTAGCAAGTGAGGAAATCCCTGCAATTGGGGTCAGAGGAAGAAGAAGAACACCTCTCAAGGAACACAGAGTTATTCTGACTCTTTCCTTATTAACCGGTTACTGGAACCGAAGCTGTGAGCGCTACCAGCCACCACAGAGAACCAGCCCATCTAACAGGAGGTTTAGCCACCTGTTCCACCTGAAGCACCTACCCACAAGAGCCCAGGGAAGAGTACTGATCCTGCTCAAACCCTTTTACAGTGCCCTCAGTGCTGATACCCAGGTGAAAGCAAGTTCCATCGAACACACTGCCCGGTCCGGCTGGATTCCACATCCACCCGACCTTAGAGAGAGAAATAGAGAAAGGAAGCCTACTACAACTGCTTGCTGTGAACCCCCAGGAGTATTAACTTCACAAACCCGGTCTGGCGTACCTGAAAACCACCAGTAAAGGTACTCAAAAGACTTTGGCGTGTCTGTGTCTGACTCCTGGGCCTAACAGCAGCATTACCGCAGCTGCCTCACAACATCTTGCGCAGCACCCGCTCCGGGGACTCCCGCTCATCCTGTGGGGAGCGTCCCATCTTGCTGCCTAACATCCCCCGGAGGCCTAGCAGCGCTGGTACCGTTACCAGAACACCCGCAGGTGGCGTCACAAAGACAATTTATCCCCTACTGTTTCGCCATTCCCCCTATTGATCTGGACCACCGGGCCTCACAGCCGCAGGCGCGGTTCCGTGACAAGGGGAGAGTCAACGCCTGCGACGTGAACACCCCGGTCACGGTGAGTCATATACACACACAGACGTTGCAGCAGTTAGTATATCTAGACCTCACAGTCCTCGGGTCACCTGTCGGCAAGGCTGTAACTCTCCGGCTCATCATAACTCTGCATTCAAAAACATTATTAAACTTGGCTATTCACTCAGCACACATTATTCAACAGGGAAAGAGTTTAAATGAAAGTCTCTGACTCTTCAGATAAAACAAAGTAAACGGGCAATGTCTCACACAGGAGTCTATTGTTAGTTCAATTAAGTCTCCGTACGGGAGATTCTGATGGCAGACCAGCCTAACGGGCCGGGTATCGTTCGTAAGTCACTTGCTCACCTCAATATAGACCTCGCCTTGGATGTCCTTTTCGCAAGTAAGACTCCACGTCTCGCTGGGAGAAAAACACATCGTCCAACAGTCCGGGTACCCATAAGAATCCCCAATCCTACGGTCTGTAGCTAGTAAGCAAGGTATGTGCCTTACCGGTCTGGACGGGGGCCCAAGTAAGCAAAGCCTCCCGCGTCCACCGGAATCGTGGCCCTTCTCCTCTAGTGTCTTGAACCGGTTCTCAGTCCTGAGGGGTGAGGTACTTGGTGGCGCTGTCAGCAACCCGGTTACTAGGAGCCTGCAGCTTGTCGGTCTGCGGTCAGAGGTGAACTTCTATCCTGCAGCCACAAGTCCTCATCCACCAAGCCAAGAGCCACGATAACATCTCCATCAGGGTCCATGATGATCTCACCTACCAACCCCTGCAAAAGGAAAAAAAAAAGCCAAACATCAAAAGAACACCTTATCAGGCATCAAAAATAACCACTCCCTCCTTCCCTACACATCTCTACCAGTTACCCACATCCTAGCAGACTCTGCTCATATGGTCACCCACATAGATATATTGCACCATTCAATGCTCCCAAACAACATTACCCTGCCTCCCAACAACACCTCTCATCACCCATGGGCCTCCTCCACTACTATATCTCCATCGTCCTCATTGTGACATCATTACCATACACCCATATAGCTGCCCAGAATGTATATGTACTACCACAAGGCCTAGAAAATACAAAGCACAACCACACAGACAGATGTTTGATACCAATTAAATACAAGAACATGCTAAACGTACCAGAGCCATGTGCAACTGACAAATCATCCCACACACCTGTCAATTGCATATTCATCATGTCCAACAGACATCCCTGTTGTGTTGATACGGCCGGATCTTCACAGGCACACATTCCCAAGCCATATGGCCCACTCCACATCTCAGTATCGCCAGAATACTTCCATTCTGTCTTGTAAAGGCCAGTACTATGTGGCCACATTTCACATGTTCCACTAAACTAACCACAGACTTCTCCTTGGTACATGATCCTGTATGGCGAAGGCAAAATGGATTGTCAATGACGAGGGTGTTTTGCGGCAAGGAAAGCCATTCATCCATTTTGTGCCACACAATAGATCCATCAAACACATCATCATTACAAACTACATACACCAGGACTTGGGCGTCTGCTACAGTACACAAGAACGATCCGTAATGCAAAGATGTATCACACGCTATACACAGCCATATCACAAATCATGTGTGAACATCAGTACTTACTTAATGACTCTGGGCAGCAAACGTGCTGTAGTTCGGTCAGTAGCGTTTTTTATGTGGTAAGCATCCAATCACAGCGCATCTGCGTCATCTAATTGACGTAGCCGCCTGGGCGTTGCCACGTGCGACTAATGATTAGACGCCTGTGCTGCTTTGTGATTGGTCATGCTCCTACTTCAATGTGCATTGTTTTAGTAGCGTCTCATCACCAGAACTCTGTTGGACAGACGGTAAGTCGGTGGATATGCTATTGTGTTTCTCATGTATGGTATATTCTTTTCGGCTTCCAAGCCGTATTTTGCAAGATGTATGGGCGGGTTCATGTAGCGTCATGTAGATGTGTGGTTTGCGGTGGCTAAGCATCATTAACCCCCTCCGTCTCCTGTTGCACACATATTGATCCTTGCCACCAATGACATGACAATGTGTCATACAGCACTACATTGTTGCATAAATATGTGTTGAGGTAATTCCTGTGTCTAAATTTTGTGTGTTATGGCATGTGCGCCATTTTAACATGATACAGCTTTGTAACTACCTGCCCAACCCCAAACCACATATGCACCGTGTCATGTGCAGCATGTCACATCTGTCTACACATATAAAGGCCATTAATGCTTCTGCATAAACGAGCTAAATACCAGACCACCTGTCATTGCTAGTGCTGGACATGGATTGGCCACACAGAGTAGGGTGTGACCTGATATGTACATGTATGTGTTTGGGTAACACACTATGCTTTTTTTTGGCAGATGGCTGAGGGTCCTGATTTTGTGCGTGACCTCCTCGCCATATAACAGGACCATGAATGCCTGTGGCGGGTTGAGTCGCTGACTACAAGAATAAGGCGGCGAGGGCTGTGGCCTACAGGCACCTTGTCAAGCTGGCAAACCGGCTCGACCAAAGTAAGACCTGGACGGTGCAGATGGTTGTGGGAAAAATCAAGCGGCTGCGCACCGTGTTCACCAAAGAACATAAAAAGTGGTTTGAGGCTCGGTCCGGGGCTGGAGCTGAGGAGGTCCCTAAGCCACGTCTGTGGTATTATGACCTCCTCACCTTTACCCTGGGCCAGGAGGCTTCTCGCCCAACATGGTGGCAGCCACCTTGCCCAACCATCTTCGGCCACAAGCCAAGAGCCTGCCCCGTCACAGGAGGTGCGTAATTGTTGTTTTGCTGCCTATGTCCACACCTTGGTGGTTCCAGTGCTGTGTGGGTTCGTGGACATGTCGAAGGCACAATCGTGTTGTACTTTCACCATTCTTCTGTGTCTTCTGCTGTGTGTTGGCTCGTGGCTGTTGGCACAGATTGTGCTGTGTTATGTTGGTGCACTTGGCATATCAATTTGGAGCCTCAGGTGAGTACAGAGCACTGGTCTACTTCTTTCTTCATCTCTGTTTCCAACCCTGCTACTGTTGAGTTTGTTTTTTGGCATGCTCACATATGCGCCATCTGGTGCTGGGTGGTTGGTTGTGGTAATTGATGTCAGTACTCTTGTAAATGTTTCTTTTTTCTATGTGTGATTTACAGGCCCCTCGGGAGTCTGGCTCCAATGCAGAGGACCCACCCGCTGGCCAGGCTCCACCCTCAACATCTTTGGTAGAGTAGGTGCCTGATCCCAGTGGTGGGGGGCCGTGCCCAGGGCCCAGCTCAGGAATACAAAGGCGACGCACACCTACCCCACCCAACACTGAGCTTGGCAAAACGGATCCTATTGGACCAGGAGAGGACCCCCGCCACTGCAATCGGGCACATGGCCAGTGAGTGGGTGTGTCGTATGGAGCCGGAACAACGTGACATCACCGAGAGGGCCATCATTCGGGTCCTGGAAGCGGGTGTTGATGGGGCACTGAGATGGGGTGGTAACATCACCATCCCCAAGAAAACACACCCAGTGACCCTGCGCGCCAACAACCCATGGCTAGAGGTCGCCAAACTCAAGATCCCCCACGTCCCCCACGAAGACAACACCACAGTAGGGCCCCCAATGTGTGGGAGAACAGGGATGAGGGGTAGGAGCCATTGTCTGATCCAGCAGAGGACGTAGACGTAAGAGACTACTAGGCAATGCACGACATTGCGTACTGGACTGTTTGTTTAGTGCATCTAAAACCAAGTGTGGTTGTGATTTCATTTTGTTTGAATAAACCTCACTATTATTTGCCATACCTACGTCCACATATGTGTCAGGTTCTGCAGTATGAGTGTGTGTGTGTGTGTGTGTGTGTGATATTGGAGACATTGATGTAAAATAGAGCTTCATCCGTGTTGAAATGGTACAGTATGGTGAGGTCTTTGTCATGTCACACTGCACACCTACGCTAAGTCATTAGCCATGTGTTGTGTTTTACAATGTGACCTCCCAAAGGTGTCCCTGTGTGTGCTGAGACAAGGGATCAGACAGTATTTTGGTTTGCAAACACATTTATTTAGATTTTTTTAAAGAAAATAAGAGGCTTCTTTTTCAGATTAGTAGTAGGGCAACCATACTACCCCCTTTCCTAATGTGGGATACTATAAGAAAAGAGGCCAACAGGGCCTAACAAACAAAGGTGCCAACATGGCAAAACAAAGTAAGGTCCAACATGGACAACATGAAAGTTTTATGGGGGGATATGGTGGCCACATTATTGTGGGGGATATGGTGGAGTGGGGGCCATGGCGGACTGGGCTGCCTGGAGGGCCTGGATCATGGCACCCAACCGGGCAAGATGTTGCAGCCCTTGTTGGTGTGCCAGCTCCATAAGCTGCTGTGCCTCCCTGTGAGCCAGCAGCAGCTCCTCAATAGTTGATACACCTGTATGGGAAATAAGGACATTAGTCAGTGACATATGTAGGTGTGGGTGGGTGACGTCATTGGTCAGCATTTCACTTACGTGGCATAGCCCCATCCCGGATTCCATCTTCCGGCGATGGAGATGCGCTCACAACCCATCCAGCTGTGCTAGCTCTTGCCCCTTGACAAAGAAAGGAAAAAAAAAAAAAAAACATCATGAGTCACATACTGATGTCAGGGTCACACACCAACATGTATATTGCAAAGGTTGGAGCCCATTGCCAACACTTACCACCAATTCCAAACCCAGCAGGCTCCATGTGACTGTGTGGGGCCCGGGAGCTGGAGATGCTTGGGGAGGGGGGTTGATCCGGGGCTGGGGTTAGGGATCATGAGGACGGGGCTTCCAGGTGGGGGGTGCGGGACTTCCTTGTCCTTCCAGGGCAGGTAAGGGTAGGGTCCCTGGGGGTGCGGGATTTCCTTGTCCCTCCAGGGCAGGTGAGGGGGGGTCCCGGGGGGTGCAGGACTTCCTTGTCCCTCCAGGGCAGGTGAGGGGGGGTCCCGGGTGGTCTAGGGGACCGTCGGGCCTCCTCTGACGGGGAGTCCTCCTCATCTGTAATATCAAAATTGAGAAGACACAGATTTTACAAAAGGAACACAACATAGGGCAAACATGTACTGTCTGTGTATCAATGCCATTAGGGCATGAAGGCTAGCCTGAAAGGTTTGGGTCTTGAGCAAGCCGATGGTTAGGGGCCAGTCTGTTTTTGGACATGACCATAACACCAGTGAGTACATATTTGGGATGTAAAAACACCCTGTGATTAGCAGGGGATGGAATTTGACACCAAACACAAGAGCCCTAATGGGCGTGATCTTCTATTCATGTATTCAGGCACCCTCCCTGCTCTGCATGGCGCTGCCTGGGCTGTAATGACACGAATCGCGTCATTTCCGGAATTGGGTGATGTCAGTACATCCGCGCCGCTCTTTAGGCTTCAAGCAACGCATTGCGCCTGCGGTGCTTGTGTGGCGCCCTGCTCACGCAGGTAGCCACAGACTTCTCTAATGCACAGCTGGGTTTCCACAGCAGGTACCTACTACATACAACACCTTCCACCCCGGCACAGTAGGGGGAGCTCAACTTGCTGCCCTTAGGCAAGATCCCCTATAAATACTGCTGCTGGGGGAGGAGTTAGGGAGAGTGGGCAGACTCTAGAAGAGCTGCGAAGACGTCCTGGTGATCGGTGCCGAGGTTAGGCCCGAACCAGTGACCCGGAGTGACCTTTCTATGTCCCGCAAGCCTAAAGTGGGTACAGAAGGCGAGGAGCAGTTAGCCAGAAGGGAGCGAGGAACTTGGAGAGTTTCGTCCAACGAATTCACGGATATTGGGGATCCGCACCTGTGGGATACTCTAGGACCACAGAAAACCCCGTCACACCGTGGAGGCCTCGTACACCAGGTTATCCCCTGTGGGTCAAGAGAGGGAGCCAGACACAGCAGGACAGCATCGCAGTGATCAGAGAGGGTAACCCGGAGACCTCACAGGAGGCGAGACAGACACCAGAGTCAGGAGGAGGAGAGAGGTGGCAAGTCTGACTACATGCAGGCTGTGCTTCAACCATCATTACAAAGCAGAGGAGGCCTTATACCCACTTGCTGTGGGGATTCACTGTGCAACCTGTCCACCCTTCAGTGCCCTGGACGTATTTACCTGCTAACATCAGAAAAAGGTAAAAGAGACTCTGTGTGCGTGCATCAATCCCTCCGTTCCCAGTGCCCCTCATAGACTGCTCCAACACTCCTCACCTCAGCATAACTCCACTCCAAACTGCCCCAGAGGCCCGGTCCAACCTGTGGAGGACTTTACCATCCTAGCTACAATCCCATCCACCTCCGGCGGACTGTGGCAGCGCTGGTGCAAATCACCAGAAACTACAGGTGGCGTCACAACGACAAACTGTATATAATCCCCTGTAAATATCAACCCCTTTTTCAAAGAATATTCCCCCTGGACACCACTCCCTGTGATAACAGGACCGTTAACCCTTGCGGCCGGATACCCGAGTACCCCACACCCTGGGGCTCGACACTTGAAGCAGTACACAGCGGTGTGGGTGTACTGACGTCACCCGATCCCGGAAATGACACGATTCGCGTCATTACAGCCCAGGCAGCGCCGTGCAGAGCAGGGAGGGTGTCTGAATACATGAATAGAAGATCATGCCCATTAGGGCGTGATCTTATGACGAAGAGGCACATTCAGAACATGCCCTAAGGGCTAACGAATATAGCCCATGCTAATTAACATCTGTGTCGCCCCAGGGTGTGGGGTATTAGGGTATCAGGTGGCAGAAGGAGTTAACGATGTCACGGGGAATGGCGGCCGCGCCTGACCCCGTGTCCTGGGGACTATTCTCTTGAAAAGGGGATATTTACAATGGATTATGTACAAGTTTATAGTTTGTCGTGACTCCACCTGCAGTGCCTGGTGAGATATCACCAGCGCCGCTCCAGTCCTCTGGTGGTCGGTGGTAATGCGGCTGAGATGGTTTAGTCCTCCGCAGGCAGGACTGGGACCTCCAGGGCAGGAAATCTGTGAAAGAAATGAGTTCATGCAAAGAAGATGCAGCAGAGTCAAAAGTCACTTCACCGGGTACTTTACTGGAACTTCAGCAGTGATATTACCGTCCTCAGTGCAGTTAGATGTTATATGACAAGTGGCTACAGTTGGCTGCAAGCAGATCTCTGGTAGCTGGACGGAACCCCCAGTATGTGCCTTTCTTGTTCCTTTTCTTCCCTGCTTCCCAGTAGCTTTGTGAAATCTGACCTCATATAGAGTAAGTCTGACCTCCTGCTGTTTCTCTTTCCTTCCCTTGCTCCCGTCGGGTAATCATCTGTTGAACACTGCGGCTCTTGGGCACTGCGACTCCTTGCACAGCGACTTCCCAGCCGTGCCTGGTTCTCTCTAATGGTTACTTCGGAATCAGGGCCGTATCTAGAGATACCCCCGTTTCGCGGATTTTCTGCAGGCCGTAAAGGTTCCTACAGGTGCGGGCTTCGGTACCCGGTTTCTCTCCTAGAGCGAACTCCCTCCGAGCTTCTTGCTCCTTTCTCTGTCCTGTGTCTGGGATCTGTTCTGCTGTCCTTGGGTCCCTCAGCCGAGGAGACTCTCCTTCATGTCTCAGGCTCCCTGCCTGAACTTTTCTAGCTCTCTAACCCGGAGGCGGAGACCTGGAGCCCAAAAGGCCTCCAGTCAAAGACCTCCTTTCTGGGGCTGACTAAATAACCTCCTGGGTTCCCTCCCACCGCATGATCTAATGGGGGTGTGGATTTAGGGTTCCGCCTACCATCCTGAAATCCACTTGCAGCTGGGGTTACTACACCTCTTTTACGGGTGCAGTACCCCTCTGTGGCACAGACATAATGGGGCGCCACACATCACTAATGAGTAAGTTATAAAACGTTTTTTCTGCACTTTCACAGGATGCTTTTCAGAGAGAAAAGAAGTGTGAGATTAGTGATAGGATGCTGCAGGGACATGATTTTGAAGCTTAGGTGGCATTTTGGAGGTGACAGGATCCCTTTAACTGCCCAGTGTAACTGCATGGCACTTATGTGTCGAGCCCACTGGGACGGGGTACTCGGTACCGGACCGGGTCTGCTATTGGGGAAGTAATGGGTGGTCCTGGTCCGGACCGTGTCCTTGGCTTGACAATGAAATAGGGGATATTTACAGGGATTGTCAGTCGTGACGCCACCCACTGTGTGCGGCCAGCGATGGGGCCGTCACTGCTGCAGAACCTCTGGGATGATGCAATGGCAGCGGAGATGGAATAGTTCCCGTGGGCAGAACTGTATTCCCCGGGGCAGTGATGGTTAAAGTCAATTATGTAGTGAGCAGGCCTGGTGCTGAGTGCAATTCACTTACTGTCCAGATGCTGCAGAAATCTTTCCTCGGTGCTGGAGCTGGCAAGCTGTGGCTCTGCAGGTGGGGATCCTTTGCAAGCCTGCATGGAGGGAATGGTATTCAGGGAGAGAGATGCAAGGGAGGCACTTTGAGGGTTCACCGTGTTTACTTCTCAAGTTCAAGTTACAGTTCAGTACAGTTCTTACAGTTGGTCTCAGTTCAAGTCTCAATACACGGGCTCACTCTCCCCTCCGGGTTCCTTTTACTCTCTGCAGCCAGGCCTCTCTCCGCTGTGACCCCTCACTCTGTCTCTGTGTCCTTTCCAGGCTGTTAACTTTCTCTGTGTTCACTTGGTTGTGTGTGACTCCGGACAGTATGGCGGACTCGGGCCCCTGTGGGTCCTCCTGTTTGTCACTGAGCTGCCTGTCCTTTGGGGTAGGGACCCTAACGTGTAGCTGTGGTCCCCCGTCGGTTGTCTGGGGACGCCGGGTAAAACTACGGTCCCCTCTAGAGCCGACACTCTACTCAGCCTAGCCTCCAGCAGTCCTCCTGTGTGAGGCTCTACCTGGCTCTCTCTACTGTGTCTTCCAGTGTCATAGGAGGGCTACCCCGCCTGCAGTCTGTCGTCTCGGCTGTAGTTCTAGGGCCCGGGTATCACCGTCCCTCTCTTCCCTCACACTCCTGGGGTGCTGGCTCCGGATAGGCTTTCTCTCTGCGGCTCACACTGGCTCTGTTCAGATTCTGCGCTCCATACACCCCACTTGTCCAGGACATGTGATTCCTTCTTTCCTTCTCAGCTTAACTAGGCATACTGCTGTCTCTCGGCCTGAGCCGTGCGCCTCAGTGTGCTGCTGGTCTGTGTCTTTGCAGCTTGGCACCCAGGGCCTACTGACTCCTTCCTCCTCCCCCTTCACTATTTCTACTGTCTGTCACCTGACTACGTGTGGGCCCAACCCACTGCTCTAAACCCACCACCCATCGCCTGCATAGAGTTCCTAGGCTCCGGGCTGGGTGCTGCCCCTTACTGTACGTGGGTCGTGTGGGCTGTGAGGGTGTTGATGTGCAACTGTCGTCCTACCTGCCTGGCTGCAGTTCCCTTTGTGGCCTCCTGTATGCAGGGGCGCCACATATGCATTGGCATGAATGCAAGACCCCGCATGAATGCACCCTTTAGCTGACTCTAAATACTGTATATAGTGAGATTCTACTTAGGCCGGCTTCACACTGCGTGTGTGATCCGATCCGTGGCTGTCGGCTTGAGGCAGACAGCCGCGGACCGGATCAGCACACAGGACTGGGGGCTATTATGCCCTCCGGTCCTGTGTGCAGCGCACGCAGCTGCAGCCGCTGACAGGTCAGGACCGCGGCGCACACGGTCCTCACCTATCAGCAGTGGGAACTGCGTGCGCTGCACACCGGACCGGAGGGCATAATAGCCCCCAGTCCTGTGTGCTGATCCGGTCCGCGGCTGTCTGCCTCAAGCCGACAGCCACGGATCGGATCACACACACGCAGTGTGAAGCCGGCCTTAGATCTGGGTCAATTTAACTCGTTAATCAATCAATCAAAATAACTCAGGACAGCAGGAGGCAATGAATGCAATACAAATAAACAGAGTTCCTGGCCAACATGGCTCATAAAAACCTCTAAACCAAAGATGACCTCAGAACATCCCACATCAAAGACAGGAAGAGGATTTAGGTGGATTACATTAGTAAAACACAAGAAGGTTTTGATAAAAATTGTAGATGGATGTGTGGCGCCCCTGCGGAGTGGTGGCCATGGTAAGTTACTGTAGCTGGGACATATAGGCAGGACACTTCGCACAAACACCCGACACATCATCCGAATCCCTAGTCCTAGTTACTCTATTTCAGGCAGGGGATAGAAGGGGAACCGAGTGGAGGGTGGAGCAAGAGAAAAAGCCTGGGAAATGGGTGGAGGAACTAGATTAAAACCTAGGAACACAACGTTAGGGGAGCTCAGAAAGAGTTCTGGTTGACGTTCCTGGCGTGTGTAAGGAGAGATGGAACAAAACCCCTAAGCCGAGACACCCCATCCGGACCCGGTGGCTTGTGCCACTGTATTGCCAGTCCGGGTCCCAGGCAGCCTCCTGTGGGAAGGAGGAAGGGGTCCACGGTGTACCCAAAGACCACCGGGGACAACGGGGGACTGGGCCAAAGCCAGAGTGCCGGCCCTGTAGATGCGGCAGGATGCTTTAAGCTCCAACCGTGAATTAACTGGCGTGGTGAAGGGACTTAATGCCCGGATCCTACCCTTCAGTGCAGCAAAGGAAAGGCCGTCAGATAGGGTCAGGGAGACTGGCTGAGATCTCCTGGGAAAAGACCCATGACCGCTGACCCGGAGCTAGCCTGTGAAACAGAGAGAGAGGGGCCCCGAAAGGAACAAGAAAGGAGGTGTAGTAGCCAAAAGGTCCCGGCTGCAAGGGTGCGTGAAACAACGTGAACTGTTTGTACCCTGTAATCTGCTGTAGGAGTAAAGAGCCCGGTCAAGCTTGACGCTGATTGTCTGAGACTGTTATTTTGGCGCCCGTGACGAGGCTCGCCTGTAGAGCCGCACACTGTCCAAGCCGCAAGAGGGATCGTCTGGAGGAGACAGCGCGCGGTGTCCGAATAAGGCCCTTCTACACCTGCCCTGAGGAACCAAGCCCTACCCGTACAGGGCTCAACATCCCATGGCTGCCGACCATCATCACCCCCAGAGGCCTTGACAGCAGCGGTGGCCTGCACTTGTCACAAAACTATGGGTGTCATCACAAACTACAATCTTTATTTTCCCCTTCTTTTTATCCCCATTCTTATTACAGCACGGGCCGCACCTGGGACCACGGAGCCCGGTCACGTCACCATGACATTCCCCCGCAGACTGAAGAGAGGGCCGGATCTGAGTACCCCTGCCCTGGGGTGTGACAGATGTGTGCCTATTGCAAGGAGAGACAGGGAAGCTGGATGAATGGAAGCTGTAGATGGATGTGTACCTGTATGAAGAGAGAAGAGACGACCATTAGAGTCCTGCCCGGTGGAATTACATGGCACTTTTACAGTTGCCACTTATGCAGTTGGCATGAATGCAAGACCCCGCATGTAGTAATATAAATGGCAATAATGATGATAATAATATGAAAAAAATATGTAATATAAATAATAATCGTTACAATAGTAGTGAGAATAATATGAATGATCTGGTGTTCTGTGATCTTACCAGTAGGTGCCGCTGTCCTCCCAGGTCTCCTCCGACCTTGACAGTGCCTGTCACGTGTCTGTAGGCTGTCATCTGATTGGGTGGTGCCGGGGAGGGGCGGAGCTCTGAGCAGGGTTCCCCGCCTCCCGCACTGTCCCGGGCCCCGGCAGGAGCAGCAGGATGATTTGCAGCGTCCTCATCACCGGATCTAACCGCGGGATCGGATTAGAGCTGATTAAAAAGTTCCTGTCCACACCGCAGCCGCCGCAGAACATCTTTGCAACCTGCAGAAACCCAGAAGGAGACAGAAGTGAGGTGAGAGCAGGAAGCCTGCACACAGCTGGATCTCCCTATTCTGTGATACCAGAGTGGATCATTACCCGGCAGCAGAGGGATCCAGGTGGAGGAGTGTGAGCGATCATCGGGCGATCTGATCGGCAGACACATCTGACGACTGCTCTATAGAGATGTCATGTTATACAACGGCTCTATGTAACGGCTCACATTATAGTCATGGCCTCTACTGTTCATTCATTGTAAATGTCAGTGTGTGTGTATATATATATATATATATGTATGTATGTATACACATATATTTGCACTGTCACTTATGTAGAACAGATATGTAGACTAAATTAATGGAACTCATGTTATGTATATAGTGTATACAGGGCCATGTTTATAATAAGGCACTCGTGGTCCGGTGCCTGGGGCGGTAGATCCAGGGGCGGCGCCAGGGCAGCGTTTTATATATATATATATATATATATATATATATATATATATATATATATATATATATATATATATATATATATATAAATAAATTTTTTTTCTTGCTTCCCCTCCCCTAGACTCCATATGAAAACAGGAGTCTTTGTGGGGGGTGTCGCTGCCGCCGGTGCAGAGCGCAGTGCCACCATTGCATAGCCGCCCGCATGTGCCCCAGTGCTGAGAGCGATTGCCGCTGACAGGAAGCCGCTGGGAACTGCACAGAACCCGGAAGTGAAGGTTCAAGCTGCGGCAATGCCAACACCACGCTCTGCATCGGCGACACACCACACAGTGACAGAACGAGAACCGGGCCGGCGGGATGTACGTAGAGAAGCCGGAGGGGGTTGGCCCAGGTGCCAGGGTTCCTTGGTGCCAGGGCCCCTGGGTGCCAGAGTGTTGGGCGCCTAGGTGCAGGGTGCCAGGGTGCCGGGCACCTGGTTCCGGCGAGTTGGAGAATGGGAGCCGCAGAGGAAGAAGCTGTGTGGTGCAGGCAAACGGGAGACCGGAAGCTGCCGGGATCCAGGATCAGGAGCGTGGAGTCAGGTAAGGCGCTGTTACAGCCGAGGATAGCAGCCTGGAGGGGACAGAGTGGGATAGATGGATGGATGGAGCGGCGTGGAAAAAAGGGCAGAATGGGATGAATGGATGGATGGCCTGGACTGGAATAGGGGGCAGAATGGGATGGGTGGGGGGGCGTCATGGAAAAGGGTGGAGAACAGGATGGATGGAGGGAGGACAGGATGTATGGAGGATGGGAGGGCGGCATGGAAAAGGGGGGAGTAGCTGGATGGATGGATGAGGGGGTGGCATGATGGATGGGGGAGAAGGTACATGGATGGAGGGGGAATGGGGGGAGCAGGTACATGGATGGTTTGGTAGATGGGGAGAAGGTACATGGATGGATGAGGGAGAAGCTACATGGAACGTGGGGGGAGAAGCTACATTGAGGATGGGGGAGAGGCTGTGTGGAACATGGGAGCGGCTGTGTGGAACATGGGAGGGGGATGGGGGGGAAGGATGAACTGCATGAGACGTATGGGGTTTGGAGGATAAGCAACATGGAATTCAGGGGAATGGAGGTGAGGATGAGCTGCATGGGACATGGGGGGTGAACAGTATGGGACATGTGGAAGGTGGATGAGCAGTATGGGACATTTAATCTGCATACACATTTATATAGGAAACAAACTGTTCTGGTGATGCATTACTGTATTGACAATGGTTCTGGTGATATACTGACAGGGGTTCTGGTGAGGTATTATTGTATTGACAATGGTTCTGGTGATACACTGACAGGGGTTCTAGTTACCGTATATACTCGCGTATAAGCCGAGTTTTTCAGCCCAAAAATTGGGCTGAAAAGTCCCCCCCTCGGCTTATACGCGAGTCATACGGCGCACCCGCCACCCCCATCAGTATACAGGCACCCCCCATCAGTATCCAGGGCCCCCCCTTGCTGCTGCAAACCTGTAAAGTAAGATCATTATACTTATCACTGTTCTGTCGCCGCCGTCCCCGCTCTGCATCGCGGCTTCATCCGACTTCTTCCGGCTTCCTCCTCTGGCGCAGGCAATGACGTCCTTGCCTGCGCCAGAGGAGGAAGCCGGAGGAGCGCGATGCAGAGCGGGGACGGTGGCGACAGAACAGTGATAAGTATAATGATCTTACTTTACAGGTTTGCGGCAGCAAAGGGGGCCCTGGATACTGATGGGGGGCGCCTGTATACTGATGGGGGTGGCGGGCGGGTGGCCTGTATACCACTGGGGCTGCTGCTGTATATACCACTGGGGCTGCTGCTGTATATACCACTGGGGCTGCTGCTGTATATACCACTGGGGCTGCTGCTGTATATACCACTGGGGCTGCTGCTGTATATACCACTGGGGCTGCTGCTGTATATACCACTGGGGCTGCTGCTGTATATACCACTGGGGCTGCTGCTGTATAAACCACTGGGGCTGCTGCTGTATAAACCACTGGGGCCTGTATACCTGTGCTGGGGTCCACCCTCGGCTTATACACGAGTCAATAGGTTTTCCCAGGTTTTGGTGGCAAAAGTAGGGGGGTCGGCTTATACACGAGTATATACGGTATGTTTTATTGTATTACCGGTGGTTCTGGTGATATAGACATGTGGATGTTGTAGTCTATAATTTAACAGACTTCATCCTAAAACATTATAGAGAAAGTGTGCTTGACTAAAAATACAGCTGAATGTCAGCCAAATAATTGACTAGAGCCATATAGATAGGTGTCCGATCACTTGGCTGGCAGCGATCTTGCTCGGCTCTGCCATATACAGGAGCACTTATATTCTTCCCAGTGTTCCTGTATACTGTATGGAAACTGCTGTTAGACCCCTTTCACATCAGCGGTTTGCTGATGGCACCGGTTCTGTCACCTAACAGCTGACTTGCAGCACCTTTCCAGCAAGCCCCATGCCTTGTCTACGGGGCTTACTCTCGGGTGCGGCAAGTGCGGTTCTGCCAGATCTGGCAAAAAAAAAAACCGCTGCTGACCGCGTTTCTTTTGCAGTCGCAACTGCAAGATTTGCCGGATCGCTGCAAAATTGCAATTGCCGCAAGCCCCATAGAGAATGAATGGGGGCTTGCCGCAAGTGCAGCGCAAGTCGGCAGTTGCGGTAGATCTGCCGGATCCGGACAGAACTGCTGACGTGAAAGGGGCCTTAGACGTCTCTGGCTGTAGCTTATCACTTAAGGTACCTTTACACGCCGCTACGGAAGGTTAGAAACCATCGGGTGTCTCACGTGCACGAGCAAGTTTCAACGGTTCCTAACGGTACCCGATACCGCATTTAGACGCCGCTACAAGGTGCTCTACAGAAGGTTTTCTCTATCCCTGGAAGCACCGAAGGGTGCCGCAGGTTACCTTCTGTGGAGCACCTTCCCTGATTTACACGCCGCTACAGAAGGTAATATGGGAGGACCTGGGGCAGCAGGGACAATACATAGGCGTGCCAGAATTGTGGATTACGAGACACATCAATAGCATCATGATTGGCCAGCCAGCGCAGGAAGGCTGGCTAATACATGACGCTCGAGCAATTGTGTAGTGTGACTGGTCAGCTCCTTAAATATGCCGCCCTATGGAGCGACAACCGATCGTAACGCAGGAGCTTCCACCAATGATCGCTGAAGGGGGGCGTTTTCCCGGAGGCTGTGTCACGCCCCAGGTAGTTCACTAGGTGACGAAAATACCTTCCTGTTACTCAATTACACGCCGCTACCATCGGGTTTAAACCTACCTGTTTTTGAGCACTGCTGAAAGACAGGTGCCGACAGTGACCGGCGGCAACAACCTGATTTACACGCCGCTACCCTCGCGGTGTTTTGAAGGTACAAGTTACAATTGTCTCCGACACCCGGTGGTTTCTAACCTTCCGTAGCGGCGTGTAACGGTACCTTTTAGAGGACAAAAGGATCTACAGCATGTAATCTGACATGCTGGATCCTTATTTCCCTCGAGCAACCATCAGATTCCGCATACACATTAGGCTGTCACCTCACAGGTTTAGCCAACTTAAAGGGAACCTGTCACCTGGATCTAAGCCCCTACACTATCACTACCTGTCCCTGCACCTTCCTAGCTGCTCCCTATCTATCCCTCTCTGAGCTAAATCCGCCCTATAAAACTGCAGAAAAATAACTTATAACTTACAGCAGTCCCTGAGGCTGGGGACTGAGAAGGCGGCGCCGGGCTCCATTCAGCCCCTCCTCCATGCAGCAGCACATGCCCCCGCTGGGCGGCGTTATTCTTTCTTCATCGCCGCCTCCTCCATTTGGAATCTGTGCTTTACACCTATCATGTTGTGGTGATGCGACCTCGATGTGTCCCCTGACCGAGACACAGCATATGGGAGATTGTATCTTCTGCTCGGTAGCAGCACACACAGGGTGAGCTGCTACTGGAGCTAAGTGCTGATTGAAAGCACTGACCCCCAGGTGTGCGGGTGAATAGGAGATGATATGTGCTGCCCTGGGCTGTGGGGAGGGGGTGGAGTGTGTCAGGACAGCAGCAGGAGCTGCTGGGATTGTATGAGGTTCTACTCGGCTGCGCCCCGGTGTAACAGGCCAGACTAAACCCCCAACCAGAATATACTCGGGGTTAAAGTGGCCTAGGCCAGATTATACCCCCCCCGTATACCACAACAACTGTAGATCAGGGCCCCAAGCAACACATGGGGGCCCGAGGCAGCACAAAGTGGCCCCAGGCAGCAGAAAGTGGCCCTACGCAACATACAGGGGCCCCAGGCAGTGCTAGGGCCCCAGGCAGTGCACAGGGCCCCAGGCAGCACAAAGAGGCCCCAGGCAACATACAGGGGCCCCAGGCAGTACTAGGGGCCACAAACTACACACAGGATCCCAGGCTACACACAGGGGCCCCATGCAGCATACAAGGACCCCAGGCAGTGCACGGGGCCCCAGGCAGTGCACAGGCCCCAGGCAGCACAAAGTGGCCCAAGGCAGCACAAAGTGGCCCCAGGCAACATACAGGGGCCCCAGGCAGTACTAGGGGCCCCAGGCTACACACAGGGTCCCAGGCTACATACAGGGGTTCCATGCAGCATACAAGGGCCCCAGGCAGTACAAAGGGGTCCCAGGCAGCGCATGAGGGCCAGAGGCAGCACACAGGGGCCCCAGGCAGCACAAAGTGGCCCCAGGTGGCCCACTGCCTGGGGCCCCTGTATATTGCCTGTGGTCACTTTGTGCTGCCTGGGGCCCCTGTGTGCTGCCTGGGGCCCTTGTATGCTGCATGGGGCCCTTGTGTGTAGCCTGGGATCCTGTGTGTAGCCTGGGGCCCCTGGTACTGCCTGGGGCCCCTGTATGTTGCCTGGGGCCACTTTGTGCTGCCTGGGGCCCTGTGCACTGCCTGGGGCCCTTGTATGCTGGCTGGGGCCCCTGTGTGTAGCCTGGGATCCTGTGTGTAGCCTGGGGCCCCTGTGTGCTGCCTCGGGCCCCCATGCGCTGCCTGGGGCCCCTAGCACTGCCTGGGGCCCCTGTATGTTGCGTAGGGCCACTTTCTGCTGCCTGGGGCCACCTTGTGCTGCCTCAGGTCCTCATGCATTGCTTGGGGCCCTGATCTACAGCTGCTGTGGTATACGGAGAGTTATAATCTGGCCTAGGCCTGTTTATACCCTGTGGTATAGTTTGGGCTAGGCCAGAATATACCAAGGGTATATTCTGGCCCAGGGGGGTATACTCTGGGCTAGCCCAGTTTATACCTCGGGTATATTCTGGTCGGGGGGGTTAGTCTGACCTGTTACACCGGAATCTGGAGGTCTGTGAATACCTGAACTGTGTGCTGTGTGAGTAAATACCTGAGTCACTGCCTTCTGTCGTGCCGATCCTAACCGCTACCTTACAGTGTAAAGCGGGTGGGAGATTCCAAATGGAGGAGGCGGCGATGAAGAAAGAATAACGCCGCCCAGCGGGGGCGTGTGCTGCTGCATCGAGGAGGGGCAGAATGGAGCCTGGCGCCGCCTTCTCAGTCCCCAGCCTCTGGGACTTCTGTAAGTTATAAGTTATTTTTCTGCAGTTTTATAGGGCGGATTTAGCTCAGATAGGGATACATAGGGAGCAGCTAGGAAGGTGCAGGGACAGGTAGTGATAGTGTAGGGGCTTAGATCCAGGTGACAGGTTCCCTTTAAGTCTCGTGTGTATGGAGGTGTTCACTACTATCTGAAGGCTACGAGCACTGACATCTGTGAACCCCCTGAGTGCTGGAATTCAGATAAAAGATAGGACATACAGTTAAAAAGGAAAACCTCAAAAGACTGAACACATGATCAGCAATCCATTCTCACATTGCAGTGCTTGAGCGCATTCCTTTTAGCATTTAGTTATTGCTTGTTCAGGCGGAAAACCGAGCGGATCTGCCTGAAAAATAAAATGCTGCGTGCACATTGACTGATCGGGGGAGGGGAGGGCATCGCTAAAAGTGCCTAGGGCAGCAGGAACTCTAAATATGGCCCTGACTGTGTACAGGCATATATGCACTTATATGTATACACGTATGTATGCATATAAATGTGTGTGTGTGTGATATATATATATATAATATAATGCACGCGCGCATACATACGTACTTATATATATGGTATGTCTGCAATGTACTGTATATACTCTAGTATAAGCCAAAGTTTTTCAGCACAATTTTTGTGCAGAAAAGTGCCCCCCTCGGCTTATAGTTGAGTCACTCGGTATTTGCTTGGGGGGCTGTGACCAGGGGCTGGAGGGGGCCGCAGTGACCGCGGGTGGTCACGTGGGGCCGCTCATTAGTGTAATGAATATGCACTGCATCCCCCCCATCCATCAGCAGCAGGAGGAGTGGTGCATATTGCACTACACTAGCCCCCAGCAGTGATATACAGGCCCCCTCCTTAGTATCTGGCCAACGTGCTGCGGCACATGTTAAAATAACAAACATTTTATACATTACCTTTCCGGCGACTCGTTGCTGGCACCGTCGCGTCCTCCAGTCTCCTGGCCTCTTCCTGCTTGTGCCGGACGCACGTGACTGGCGCAGCAGCGTCGGTCACAGCAATAGAAGCCGACACAAGCAGGAAGAAGCAGGGAGACCGTAGGACGCGGCGGTGCCAGCAACGAGTCGCCGGAAAGGTAATGTATAAAATGTTTGTTATTTTAACATGTGCCGCAGCATGGGGGCCAGATACTAAGGAGGGGGCCTGTATATCACTGCTGCGGGGGGGGGCGCCTGTATATCACTGCTGCGGGGGGGGTGGGGGCCTGTATATCACTGCTGAGTGGTGGCGCTATATACCAGTGACGGGGGGGCTATATAACAGGATGGGGGTCTGCTGCATTTCTCACCCTAGGCTTATACTCGAGTCAATAATTTCCCTAGTTTTGGAGGGTAAAATTAGGGGCCTCGGCTTTTACTCGGGTCGGCTTATACTTGAGTATATACGGTATATATTATATATGTGTGTGTATGTACAGGAGCATCTCAATGAATTAGAATATCATCAAAAAGTTACTTTATTTCAGTAGTTTAATACATAAAGTGAAACACATATATTATATAGAGTCATTACACACAGAGGGATCTATTTCATGTGTTTATTTCTGTTAATGTTGATGATTATGGCTTACAGCCGTTGAAAACCCAAAGGTCATTATCTCAGAAAATTAAAGTAGGGAGGATGAAGGGTCTGAGAGATAAAATATGACCTTAGTAGGTATCAGAGGCTTCACCTTGTGTGTTTGTGAGAGTCACAACCACTATAAAAGGCAGATCACTTCTGCTGCAGTCCCCAGCGTAGTGCATATAGAGTAGGGAGGAGGAAGGGTTAAATACCGCGCTGCCATATTCCACCAGACATCAAAGGGTGAATATAATATTTATTTATTAGCCAACGCGTTTCGGTGCTCCCTGACTTTTCCTCAGGACAAATCAATATCATATTGCCATGTGTCTGGGAGCCCTGAAATGTGTTGACTAATAAATCAATATTATATTCACCCTTTGATGTCTGGTGGAATACGGCAGCACGGATTTTAATCCTTCATCCTCCCTACGTTAATCTTCTGAGATAATGTCCTTTTGGTTTTCATTGGCTGTAAACCATAATCATCAACATTAACATAAATACATGAAATAGATCCCTCTGTGTGTAATGACTCTATATAATGTATGTGTTTCACTTTATGTATTGAATTACTGAAATAAATGAACTTTTTGATGATATTCTAATACATTGAGATGCGCTAATATAGAGGTGTATCTAGATTTTCCAGCACCCAGGGTAAAACTTCAGTTTGGCGCCCCCCTCCCCCTTGATTCCAAAATGGTGTCACTTGTGGGGGAGCTCCAATGTTTAGGAACATGCTGATTGCTGAGGGTCTGATGGCTGCAACCAGAATGGGCTCTGTAGAGTCCTGTCTTAAAATGATTGTCCAGGCTTAGGGTTAACCCTATGTGACTGCAAGCTTGTGAATCTTTACAGCGTGCAGTGTGCGCACTGTCAGGATTCTCCAGCTGGACCAGCGTCGCGCCCTGCGTATTTGCTTTCCTCTGCGACACCAATAATCTTTCTATTTTTTTCTTTTTTTTTTTTCTCAGGAATTACGGACGTTAGCTTCCAAGCACAGCAATATTGTGCTACTTCCTCTGGGTAAGTGTGACTCAAAAATAATATGCAAAATAATAAGCATCTTTTAGAACCTCTCCAAAAGACCACTTCTCTGAGAAGACCACTCCTTTATTTAGAACAGATCTATAGTGGCAGATTTTGACTTCAATCACATCTTATGCATAGTGAGAATCATCTTTAAAAGTGCAAAATTATGCGATTAACAGTGTCCCCATAACTGAAACATTTTCCTCTCCGGCCCTCTGCATGTGGCTCCCCAGCTGTTGACATCAGTAGGTATTGTTATACACTAATGACACTGAAGGTCCTTCCAATTTTATGCTAGTGGGTGCCCTGCAGTGACCAACGGGATCCCAATATTATGGGCGGAATTGGGGAAAAAACCTCTGACTCTCGCCACATAATGTCACACCCAGGCAAGAATCGCCCAGAATGCAGCACAACACTGAGGTAAAGATGACAACGAAAGACCCTAGCATTAGGGAGAGGGGGCGAGGTGTCCCCTCCTAACACACACCTAAGGCTGGACCCTGCACTCCCTAACATCCCTATAAGAGTCCTTTACCCAATTGCTATTAAAGGCCTAGGCCTTCACTGGCCTTGAACTCACCCTGACTTGTGTGCAGGTCAGCGAGATACTAGGACGGCACAACAGGGAACGCCAGGGAAGATGACAACGGAAGGCCCTAGCATTAGGGAGAGGGTCACCTCCTAACACTCACATGAGGCTGAACCCTGCACTTCATAACGTCCATATAGAAGTCCTTCACCCCATCGCTATTACAGGCTTAGGCCCTCGCTGGCCCTCAACTCACCCTGACTAGTGTGCAGGTCAACAAGACAAAAGTGTCACTAATACAATAAAACAACACAAGGAAGGTAAGACAGACAGATGGGGAAATATACAACAAACAACAATCTTCAGCTGCTCCGACAGGAACTTCGCTGCAGCTACAGCAACAAACTCCTCAGCTTCTTCAGAGATGGGCTCCCTCAAAATGGTCAGTATGCAGAATATAACCGGCACTGGGTAAAAGCCCAGAGAGTATATATAGCAGAAGGGCGTAGTCAAAAGGTGCTTCAGTTGACATAAAGGATACAAGTTCTCAGCCAGATGGGAAAGAGTCCTTAACCCTATCGGCACTAAAAAAAAAGTAAATAGGCTCCAATTTGTGATAATAGTCAAGCAGGCAGCAGCGAGGATCTTCTGATCTCAGATATCGTACATCTCAGCAGGACATGACACAACCCCTATGATGCAGTTATCTAAACTGATCACAGCATCTAAACAGAGATAGGAAATGACTTTTCTCTTATCACCCTTGTGACCCACAATATGCAACTACAAGATACCTAACTATTCACGAACTGGTACCACACCCTCAAAACGCTCCTTAGATTTAGTCCAATTATTCCTACATATGTTGGGGATGCGGGCCTCCAAAACCACAAAGAGGGTAGAAAGATTGTTCTATCACAACCATGGGGGCACCAGTTGACATAGGATAGGAGGCCTCTATTTTTGGGTAGACAAAGAACGGAGTGAGCTTTTATGGGCTTGATAATTATCTTTCCATGTCAGGTCATGATTCAGTAGACGGAGGACTTGTAGAAGAAAAGACGGGGTAAAACATGGCATAATGTCCACACCAACTAAGGTGATTGCAGGAGAACCATTGTCAGACAGAAATGGGCCCCTGTGCAAGAACAATATCTGAACCCTTTGAGGCCCAAGGGCTTATTAAAATGCACCGTTTCATCTGCTTCGAAGGTGGAAATGGGCCTCTTATATCTTGGGCCCCAGGTTGCACCAATGATATGTCCGCCCCTGAGGAGAACAAAGAGTCTAGACGAGTGGATTCCAAAATGTTTAAAGAATTTAAAGCTTCTGGAACCCTATGGTATTAGATGTTTCATCTGGGGAGTGTTGGCCGAGGAGCGTTACTGAGACATTTAGGGCCTTTGAGTTTTGAGAATGAATAAATTATAACATTGGAGTGATTGCAAATGTCCAAAATGGCGGCAGAGAAGTGCTGTCTTTATGCTGCAATTTATATGTCTGAGTCAACTTCAATTGAGCTAGAAAGCGGTGTGTCAGGTGTCATTATATATTTGGATATGTAAAGGGATAACTGCATTGATCTTAGTTGAGGAAGTGGAGCTAACGCATCACAAGGCCAAGGCTAATGTGTTGCAAACCTGAAATAGAGCATCTGACCGGCCTTATCAACATCTGTGGTTAGCGGGTATCTGGGGATGTTTTGGTGAGGTCATAGTGAAGCACATTGGGCTGGATTGGCGGCGTTCCTTGGGTGGGATTGGGGCCAGGACTTAAACATCCCTACTTTGCCTACAGCATTGTTGGTAAGTATGGGGTTCTAGAATTCTGTGGATTGGATTCTCATCCCACAGTTTATACTATTTAATATACTTGGGTTCAGCTTGGACATCTTCATAATTGTTTTTGCCTTCTTCTAGCTAAACTCGGCAGGATTTTGGGTTAGACTTGATAGAACTGCAACTTTTTTTTACCCTCATCAGCTATGTAATTACGTGAACTCAAAATATCATGCATCAATTGTTTTGGAACTCCAGTTAACCTATCTATGTTGGCTGTTTTTGTAATGTGGGATAAGAATTGATCTACACCAAAGAACCCTACCCTAGCTTAGGTACAGTGGTGGCCAAAAGTATTGACACCCCTGCAATTCTGTCAGATAATACTCAGTTTCTTCCTGAAAATGATTGCAATCACAAATTCTTTGGTATTATTATCTTCATTTAATTTGTCTTCAATGAAAAAACACAAGAGAATGAAGCAAAAAGCAAAACATTGATCATTTCACACAAAACTGCAAAAATAGGCCAGACAAAAGTTTTGGCACCCTCAGCCTAATACTTGGTTGCACAACCTTTAGCCAAAATAACTGCGATCAACCGCTTCTGGTAACCATCAATGAGTTTCTTACAATGCTCTTCTGGAATTTTAGACCATTCTTCTTTGGCAAACTGCTCCAGGTCCCTGATATTTGAAGGGTGCCTTCTCCAAACTGCCATTGTTAGATCTCTCCACAGGTGTTCTATGGGATTCTGGTCTGGACTCATTGCTGGCCACCTTAGAAGTCTCCAGTGCTTTCTCTCTAACCATTGTCTAGTGCTTTTTGAAGTGTGTTTTGGATCATTGTCCTGCTGGAAGACCCATGACCTCTGAGGGAGACCCAGCTTTCTCACACTGGGCCCTACATTATGCTGCAAAATTTGTTGGTAGTCTTCAGACTTCATAATGCCATGCACACGGTCAAGCAGTCCAGTGCCAGAGGCAGCAAAGCAACCCCAAAACATCAGGAAACCTCCGCCATGTTTCACTGTAGGGACCGTGTTCTTTTCTTTGAATGCCTCCTTTTTTTTTTTTTTTTTCTCCTTTAAACTCTATGTTGATGCCTTTGCCCATAAAGCTCTACTTTTGTCTCATCTGACCAGAGAACATTCTTCCAAAACTTTTTAGGCTTTCTCAGGTAAGTTTTGGCAAACTCCAGCCTGGCTTTTTTTTATGTCTCGGGGTAAGAAGTGGGTTCTTCCTGGGTCTCCTACCATACAGTCCCTTTTCATTCAGACACCGACGGATAGTACGGGTTGACACTGTTGTACCCTCGGACTGCAGGGCAGCTTGAACTTGTTTGGATGTTAGTCGAGGTTCTTTATCCACCATCCGCACAATCTTTCGTTGAAATCTCTCGTCAACTTTTCTTTTCCGTCCACGTCTAGGGAGGTTAGCCACAGTGCCATGGACTTTAAACTTCTTGATGACACTGCACACGGTAGACACAGGAACATTCAGGTCTTTGGAGATGGACTTGTAGCCTTGAGATTGCTCATGCTTCCTCACAATTTGGTTTCTCAAGTCCTCAGACAGTTCTTTGGTCTTCTTTCTTTTCTCCATGCTCAATGTGGTACACACAAGGACACAGGACAGAGGTTGAATCAACTTTAATCCATGTCAACTGGCTGCAAGTGTGATTTAGTTATTGCCAACACCTATTAGGTGCCACAGGTAAGTTACAGGTGCTGGTAATTACACAAATTAGAGAAGCATCACATGATTTTTCTAACAGTGCCAATACTTTTGTCCACTCCCTTTTTTATGTTTGGTGTGGAATTATATCCAATTGGGCTTTAGGACAATTCGTTTTGTGTTTTTTTTCATTGAAGACAAATTAAATGAAGATAATAATACCAAAGAATTTCTGATTGCAATCATTTTCAGGAAGACGGTAGATCATGCAACATCAATATTGATTTTTTGCATAGTTGGACACGTGTCTGTGACTCTATCGCTGTAAGGCAACCAGGTTAAAGCGAACCTGTAACCCCCCCCCCAGGCATGTAAACCTAAAATATCCACCTTGTGCAGCACTAAGGCTGCTTTCTGACAATGTGGCTAAAATATATATGCTCCCTTTATTGTATGAAATAAACACTTACTTCAGGTTTGTCACAGATTTGATCTAAGACCGGGAGGCGGGCTTTTCCAGCGTCTCCCTCCAGCCCCTCTGTTGTCAGTCATCCCTCCTTGCTATATTCTGCGCCGCCTCCTCCTCGTCTTTTTCTCTTCAAATCCTGCGCCTGCGTGGTGTGCCTGCCCCTCGTTTGTGTTATTCAGTATTCACATTGCGGGGCGGCCAATCCAGCGCGTGCGCAATTATCATGGCTTGTCCTGTCCCCACCTCCCACTGTCTCTCTCCTCCCCACCGCAAAACGCCAGGTCCTCAAATCCAAAGTGAAAGTGAGGACCCGGCGTTTTGCGGTGGGGAGGAGAGAGACAGTGGGAGGTGGGGACAGGACAAGCCATGATAATTGCGCACGCGCTGGATTGGCCGCCCCGCAATGTGAATACTGAATAACACAAACGCGGGGAAGGCGCAGGATTTGAAGAGAAAAAGACGAGGAGGAGGCGGCGCAGAATATAGCAAGGAGGGATGACTGACAACAGAGGGGCTGGAGGGAGACGCTGGAAAAGCCCACCTCCCGGTCTTCAGGTTTGTCACAGATTTGATCTATTTGTTTCGACCAGAGCTGGGGTGCGTGGGGTACTCGGTCACCGGGGCTTCTGTGTGGGATGTCACGGGTGGTCGGTATCCCCGGTGCCGTGCCCTGGCGAACAATTATACCAGGTGTTGTTGGTAAACGGTGGGGGTGAAAGGGGTTATTTACAGGGGAACGTGACGCCACCTGTAGAGTCCGGTAAGGTGGTACCGGCGCTGCCAGCCGGCCGCTGAGGTGATGGAGGGGGCAGCAGTGTGTGGTACAGCTCCCCACAGGTGGAGCTTTACCTCAGGGCAGGTATGATGGTATATGAGACGGAGAGGGAGGGCAGTGATGGTAAATGGTGGTGCAGTTCTTACCCTCTGCTGTAGATGTTGATGATGTTCAGTCCTCTGAGCTGCGGCAGGAAGAATAACAGAAACCAATTCTTGTTTAACTTTGCTTTACTCGGTACCGGATGATGGTATAACAATACACGGTACAGTTTGTTTAGAGGGTTGTCACCAACTCAGGATTTTCCTCTTAAGGAGTCTATAGATGTTCCTTCTTTGTCTTTCAGGGTTTCTATACTCTTTCTAGATCTTTCCTTCTTTCCCACCTTCGCAGAGCTCACCCGCCAGTCCTGCAGTCTGTTTCTAGTAGGCTTAACTCGACTTATACCGGTCCAAATGGGAACAGCAGGAACGCACAAGTTTCCCACCTGACACCGGGTTTTCAGTCTTTCCTCACTAGTGTGGAACCGTCTTTTGGGCATGAGGGGTGAGGTACTTTGTGGTGCTGTCAGCAACCCGGTCTGGTTGGGCCTGCAGCTCGTCGGCTTCGCAGTCAGGGCTGAACTCCTGGCTGCCTCGGTTGTCCGTGTCACCTGTGAACCCTCAACATGACCAGCTGGTTCCTACCACTCTTGGTCAGTTGCCATCTGTCCTGGGCCCCCACATATAGTTGGGGTACCCTCCACTCAGCTCAGGCTGCCAGGCGTGACCACACTGTCTGCCTTCCCAACGCCGTCTGAGGTAAAATCTTAACTGTCACTCTACTCTAACCTAAGCTCCGCCCACCACCTGTGGAACCTACCATAAAGTCAGTTTCCCCTACACTAAGTGGTGTGGTCCTAAGTGAGTGCTAAAAATAGACTCCTTAAGCATTAAATCCTAACCTAGCAACTTACAAGGAAAAACACATTTTATATTTAAGTGTAATACCATTCTGTGGCGCATACCCGCAGGGGCGCCACACACCCCCTTGGTGAAACACACCCGTCCGCGGGTGTCAAACCAAACCTGGAATAAAATGCATTTTACATATAACATTGAACATTTAAAACAGATATCAACAATAAGATTGCTTCTTTTCTTCCCTATTAGGGAGGCGCATTGCTTATAACGTTGCATCAAACTTTGACTATAATCTAGTCCATACTGGCCCAACTGGGACCAGGTAACAAGTTCTTTGGTTACTGTCCATCAAGTGCTGAAAAGGAAAAAGAAACAGTGCAATTCCAGAAAAATATGCATTTTAAACAATTCTGCTCACACTTTGAACAGTGCAATACCGGGTTAACTCTTTATTACTCAACTTACTGACCCGGTTTGCAAACCTCCCACTGAGACCTGCGTGGCGTTTATTTATCCCCACAATACAGGTCCCGGTCCAGGTGGCCCTGGGGAACTGCAGATAGATGGACTCTCTTCTCTCCAACCGTTGCTGCTGATGCTGGTACCGCGACCCTCCATAGCTCGCGGGGCCCGGCCTCCTCCGTACCACCGGCTCCTCCTCCGTCAGCTCGGGCTCCTTCAGGAACTGGATGAAGTCCTCCGCCTCGGTGATATCCTCCTTTCCGGGCTCCACAAGGGGTGCATAAACCGGTCCCAGGGAATCAGCAGCTGGGACTGCCATTGCCTCACAGCCGGTTACAGGTAACAGGGCCGGAGCCTGACCAGGTATATTGAGTCCGCTCCCGGCCGCATCCTGCTTAGTTCTTATAGTCCATAACCGGTGTGGGCTGGCGCTCGACCCGCCCCCTTGGTTGATTGAGAGCAATGGGGGCGGGGAGACTTTCTGACGCCTCTTAAATGGCCCAAGTATGCTGAGGGGCCGAGGCACACCCCTAGGCCGGCACATTGTTGTTTCTGCACTTTTAAGCCCGCCACAAAGTTCTAATGGGCAACTCCTTCGGGCTTTTCCGGAGCCCGCCACTGCCTTCGTCACTCCTCGGCAGAGCGAAGGGGGCGGGCTTATCTTCCCGCTCTTTCTCCTGCTGCAGTGACGCAGTTTGAATTTTGTGAGGCGATGTAATGGCGGCTCGGCACAGTTCTTATAATCCACACAGTTAAACAGTAATAAAGTTCTTAAGGCACACTTCACCTGGTGGGTACCAGGCTGGCTCATCCTGTTCGTGACGCCAATTTGTTTCGACCAGAGCTGGGGTGCGTGGGGTACTCGGTCACCGGGGCTTCTGTGTGGGATGTCACGGGTGGTCGGTATCCCCGGTGCCGTGCCCTGGCGAACAATTATACCAGGTGTTGTTGGTAAACGGTGGGGGTGAAAGGGGTTATTTACAGGGGAACGTGACGCCACCTGTAGAGTCCGGTAAGGTGGTACCGGCGCTGCCAGCCGGCCGCTGAGGTGATGGAGGGGGCAGCAGTGTGTGGTACAGCTCCCCACAGGTGGAGCTTTACCTCAGGGCAGGTATGATGGTATATGAGACGGAGAGGGAGGGCAGTGATGGTAAATGGTGGTGCAGTTCTTACCCTCTGCTGTAGATGTTGATGATGTTCAGTCCTCTGAGCTGCGGCAGGAAGAATAACAGAAACCAATTCTTGTTTAACTTTGCTTTACTCGGTACCGGATGATGGTATAACAATACACGGTACAGTTTGGTTTAGAGGGTTGTCACCAACTCAGGATTTTCCTCTTAAGGAGTCTATAGATGTTCCTTCTTTGTCTTTCAGGGTTTCTATACTCTTTCTAGATCTTTCCTTCTTTCCCACCTTCGCAGAGCTCACCCGCCAGTCCTGCAGTCTGTTTCTAGTAGGCTTAACTCGACTTATACCGGTCCAAATGGGAACAGCAGGAACGCACAAGTTTCCCACCTGACACCGGGTTTTCAGTCTTTCCTCACTAGTGTGGAACCGTCTTTTGGGCATGAGGGGTGAGGTACTTTGTGGTGCTGTCAGCAACCCGGTCTGGTTGGGCCTGCAGCTCGTCGGCTTCGCAGTCAGGGCTGAACTCCTGGCTGCCTCGGTTGTCCGTGTCACCTGTGAACCCTCAACATGACCAGCTGGTTCCTACCACTCTTGGTCAGTTGCCATCTGTCCTGGGCCCCCACATATAGTTGGGGTACCCTCCACTCAGCTCAGGCTGCCAGGCGTGACCACACTGTCTGCCTTCCCAACGCCGTCTGAGGTAAAATCTTAACTGTCACTCTACTCTAACCTAAGCTCCGCCCACCACCTGTGGAACCTACCATAAAGTCAGTTTCCCCTACACTAAGTGGTGTGGTCCTAAGTGAGTGCTAAAAATAGACTCCTTAAGCATTAAATCCTAACCTAGCAACTTACAAGGAAAAACACATTTTATATTTAAGTGTAATACCATTCTGTGGCGCATACCCGCAGGGGCGCCACATAAGTGTTTATTTCATACAATAAAGGGAGCATATATACTATAGCCACATTGTCAGAATGCAGCCTTAGTGCTGCACAAGGTGGATAGTTTAGGTTTACATGTCTGGGGGGGGTGACAGGTTCGCTTTAACCACTTATCTGGGATAAAAATGTGTTCAGATTAACATTTCTGTGAATTCCTGTTAATCTTTACAATGTCTTTGTTGTAATTCCCAGACACCACGAATACTGAGAGCGTGAAAGCAGCTGTAGTAGAAGTGGAAAAATATCTGAATGGCTCTGGGTTAAATTTGCTAATAAACAATGCTGGCATAATATCCACTGAAAAACTGGCCGAGGTTGATGCTGATGAAATGATTGATACATTTAAAACTAATGTGGTTGGACCTTTGCAAGTAAGCCAGGTAATCCTCTAAGCTCAGTTTGGCTTTGTTGTAACTATGCATTGTAAAGACGTATTCAGACATGGCAGATTTAGATCAGAAAATTGTGTTACTGTTTTGTTTAATACATCTGAATTTGGTTTGTTTCTATATTCAGATGAATTACACAAATCTTTTGTGAAATTCCTGACGCTATACTTGGCTCTTCCTGATTGCTCTGGTGATTATTTGGGGTAACATTAGGAGATAACAACAGCTGACAGCTAACATCAAGCCCTGGATTGGTGATATCCAGGTCTCCACGAGACCCCCACATTACCAGTCCTGTAAGTAAATGGTTAAAAAGCACAGACAAAAATCCTTTATTTGAAAAAATACACAGACACCCTCCTTTACCAATTTATTAACCCCAAACATACCCTTGCCTCTCTGCCAATAATCCACAACGTAGTCCCTCAATGACCCTCCCTTGCTTTGCTACACCGCACTGAGCGATGACCGTAAAGTAACCGCTGAACTCGTCTGGATCTGCTCATCTCTACTACTGAGCACTGCCATATCCACGACCCCTTAGATGCCACAGATAATATTGACTGTGGCATCTAGGAGTAACGGGAGATTTGCAGTCACCTCATCGGAGTCCTAAAATGATCACAGTGTGCTGATGAGTCCTAAATGGGTCCTAGGTTTCAGGCTGTGCATTAACATTTTGGACGTTAATCCGTCTGTCATTTAGGTGATCTTATGAAATACCGTATATGCTCGTGTATAAGCCGACCCCCCCCTACTTTTGCCCCCAAATCCTGGTAAAACCTATAAAACCTATTGACTCGTGTATAAGCCGAGGGTGGACCCCAGCACAGGTATACAGCCCCCAGCAGTGTGGTACACAGGCCCCCCAATGGTAGTATACAGCAGCCGCCCCAGTAGTATATACAGCTACCCCAGTGGTATACAGCAGCCTCCCCAGTGGTATATACAGACCCCACCGGTATATACAGCAGCCCCAGTGGTATATACAGCAGCCCCAGTGGTATATACAGCAGCCCCAGTGGTATATACAGGTCCCAGCAGTATATACAGCAGCCCCCAGGGGTAATACAGCGGCCCCCAGGGGGTACCCAGCAGCCCCCTGGGGGTACCCAGCAGCACTCACCCCCCCTCCTGCTTATCTTACCATCCCGGTCTTCTGCTCTGCGCCGCTCCTCGGTGCTCCGTTCTTCATGGTCCGTCCGCGCTACATCCGGGATCTCCGGCCGTCGCACGATGACGTCATATGCCTGCGACGGCCGGGGATCCCGGATGTAGCTGGACGGAGGATGAAGATCGGAGCACCTTGGAGCGGCGCTGAGCAGAAGACCGGGATGGCAATATAAGCAGCGGGGGGGGCCCTTACAAGGAGGGGGGTGAGTGCCAGCATTTGGGGGCATATATGAACTGCTTCCCCCTGCCGCTAATTGACAGGGGGAAGCAGTGCATATATGAGCGGCCCCACGTGACGGGGCCGCTCATACAGCAGCCTCCCCCCGCCTCCTCCAGCCTCCACAGCCCCCACCAACTCATACAGCAGCCCCCACCCGTATTGACTCGTGTATAAGCCGAGGGGGAGACTTTTCAGCCCAAATTTTGGGCTGAAAAACTCGGCTTATACACGAGTATATACAGTAAACTAACATCTTAATAAATAATATTTTGTGGGGAATTGAAAGTATGGCAAAACCTCCAATTGCCGTTAAAAACACATATGTAAAACTCTGAAGTGTCCTAAGACCGTACTCAACACTTTTCAAATTCTGTCCAAGTGACCTCACCACATATGGCTATGGGTAAACTGAGTAGCTGTTCTTCCCTGCTGTCCTTTCACACACTTACTGTAATGTTTATTTAGTGTTTTCAAACTGTCCTTTCTTATCTCTATGCTAAACTGTGAGCTGTGACCTAACTATCCAGATACACTATAAAGTGGCTGCTGCATTCCCTGCCTCTGCTTTTATATTGGATACGAGATTCCCTCCTGATTGGCTGTGCTATACCATGTGATGTAACAACTGCAATGCATTATGGGAAAGCCCGTGAGGCCGCCACTGGCGTCAAGTGAATCTTCCTTGACTCGCAATCTTCTACTTTATGTAAAATAGTAGCAGGCATTTCTTTGACTAGTTGCACAAATCAAATTGCAAATTCTTTGATTTTGCTGACTCTAGCACATTTCCTAAATTAAACAACTAATTTGATTCACATTGGATCTAGTTGTCCATTTCTAACAATAACAAAGGTTCCTCTGTGACTTAAAACTTGGAAGGCCCATATCTTGCTCTAAATTTTTTATTTTTTTTTTGTAATCAAAACTAGACACAACCCCTTGTCTGATTGAAAATAGTTGTTTATAAAATGAAGTATCAATGACTAAATGTATTTTATTCCTAGTGGAGTAATAAATACGTCATTAACTATATGTCCCAACAAAGTGTCTCTTGTTCTGTAATAGAATCGAATATTCAAGACTGAATGGAATTATATGGTTTACTGAAATAATAATTAAACATTATATAAAAAAATCTAAGGCCCCCTTCACACCATGACTTTTTCCTGTCCGGTCGGATCCTGCTTTTTGCAGGACCCCATGGCAGGAACGGACAGGACCAGATTGGCTACTCCGGATGCCATTTCTGTGTCCGAATCCGTAATTTTGACTGATCCGGACACAGAGGTGGGAGGAACCCAGTGGTGTCGTGGCTGTGAAGTCACACGGGGGGAGGAAGAATCCTGTGTTACTTCCCCTGTGTGACATGTCGGGGCTGAAGTTTTGGTTTACCAGTGTATCTACATACATGTATATACATACACTATCTACATACACTGGGAAAGCAAAATAGAAGAGAAAATATGTATTAAAAATAAAAAAAATAAATACCTCTCCGCCGAGTGACCGGGAACCGAGAAGACGTCTGAATGCTGCCAGGTCCTTAAAGATCTGTGATTGGCCGGTAGCGATCAAATCATATGTGACGTGACATACCACCTGATCGCTACCGGCCAGTCACATTTTAACTAAGGTCCTGGCAGCATCTTGATGTCTTCTCGGGTCCCGGACAGCCGGCGGAGAGGTAAGTAGTTTTTTTTTTTTTTTAAATACATTGCTTTATTTAATTTCAGTTTAGCAGAGCATGTAGATAGTGTATGTACACTCCCTGACAGAAGTTATGTCGCTTATCCATGTTATGTAAATAAACGCTTATAATCTGATGTTACGTTCATCCATTTGTTGTATAAATTACTCTTTTGAAAACTGAAACCTTCCGAAATGTGGTTTAGGTGAAGAAAATAAATTGGCATCAATGCTGAAATATTGATCATTTAATGAACACTGAATGGTCAGGTTTTGGCAAGACAAAAGTTTTGTCGCCCACAGAAAGTAATGTGAATTTCAAACAAAAAATTATCTTAAAATACAAATATATGTTGCTTAACATTGGTGAATGAAGGTGCTACAGTATTAGTCCTATTTAATATTTTGTGTGACTTCTATGAGCTTGAAGGACTGCATCCATGCGGTTCAACAATGATTCATACAATTTATTAATGAAGTCATCAGGAATAGCAAAGAATGCAGTCTGACATGCCTCACAGAGTTCATCTAGATTCTTTGGTTTTGTCTTCGAAGCATCCTCTTTCATCCTACCCCAAACATGCTCAATGATGTTCATGTCTGGTGACTGGGTTGGCCAGTCCTTGAGTACCTTGATCTTTTTTGCCTGGAGGAACTTTGTTGTAGAGATGGATGTATTAGATGGAGCACCATCCTGCTGTAGAATTTGACCCCTTTTATGATATGGAAAATAAGAGGTAGTTAATACTTCTTGATATTTTAGGCTATTCATACTGCCTTCCACCTTGCAAATGTTTCGCACACCCCCATACTGAATGTAACCCCAGACCATGATCTTTCCACCACCAAATGTAACTGTTTTCTGGGTGTATTTTGCATCCATACGGGCTCCAGTAGATCTCCTGCAATATTTTCGGCGGCTGTGGTGTAATTCTACTGAAGATGCATTAGAGAAATCCACCTTCTCCCACTTTTCCAGCGTCCATCTGTTTAGCAGGCTGTGGGACTTTGCAAATGCCATACGGTTTTTCATCTGCCTTTTGTTTAGTGCTGGCTTCTGGGCACTGATTCGACCATGGAGGCAATTTCAAGGCAGAATCCTACAAACTGTTCTAGTTGACACAGGGACTTGAAGTGACCAGGCCTGTTGGAGCTCTGCTGCAGTGGAAGAGGGCTTGCTTTGGATTTTCTAACCAACAAACGTTTCTCCTGAGCAATTGATTTGTGGGGTCTGCCGGACCTGGGCTTGTCAAACACATCTGCAGTCTCTTCAAATTTTTTTTAATTCTTTGTATTTGATGCTGAAACACATTAAAGGTGCCAGCACCTCTGTAGTGGATCTGGTCTTCAGCCTCTTGATAATAAAGGCTTTGGTTGCAGGGTGGATTTTTGGCATGTTGTCAGAGCTCAAGTTGCAGTTCAAGGAAGGTCTGGGGTGCTGGGTTTCTTTTTAGACACACCCACTAATTAACCGATCATTTACTGAGCACAGGTGAGGATGTAAACTAGGATTGGATGCATTATATGACCAGGCAACAAATGTTTTCTCTTGCCAAAATTTGACCATTCTGTGTTCATTAAATGATCAATATTTCAGCATTGATGCCTATTTATTTTCTTAACCTAAACCAAAATTTCGGAGGGTTTCAGCTTTCAAAAGAGTAATTTATACAACCAATGGATGAATTTAACGTCAGGTTATAAGCTTTTATTTACATAACATGGATAAGCTACATAACTTCTGTCAGGGAGTGTAGATATACTGCTAAGGAGAAATTTTACACTGAGCAGAGCAGTTTTAGTGTATTGAGCATCCGGGATCCGGGAAACTATCCTGTTTTTTCCCGGATCCGAGCTCCATAGACCCCCATGTTATTTGAATCGGTTAGCGTCATATCCGATGCTGTCCGATTGTATCCACTGTGCCCAAAGTCGAAGCAGTCTCCGATTTTGGGGACATGAAAAAAGCCGACACAATCTGATCCCTACAGACATGGATGGCTAGTAAGCACCAATCCATGCCTATACGGTTACATGGGGGCCAAATCAGATCTGTGGCTATTAGTTTTACAACAGATAGCCACGGATTTCAAAAAATCGTGGTGTGAAGGGGCGCCTTAACTATATAAAACAACAATATATCAAAACATATCAACATCTACATCTAAGTAATAAACATCTACTATATAATTGTCTAAGGCGTCTGTCGGTCACAGAAATTGCGCGCCAGACAGAGGCCACTCATTAGTGCCCCCCGGAGGCGGGCACCAATGAGCGCAGACCATGCAAATAGGTGCGAGAATTCAAAGTTCGAATTTCGCGCCAATTTGCAGCCCGGGTACAGCGGCGCTTTGTTACCACTGTTGCCGGGATACACAGTCCGGCCAACGGTGGCCGCAGCGGCGGCTCTCCTCACAGACCCCGTTCCTTCTGCCAGCGCTCCCTGTCTCCCCCCACACACACACACACACTCCCCGCGGCACCCCCGCTCTTCCTGCCCCCCTCCGCTCTTCCTGCCCCCTTTGATCCCAGCAGCCCCCCCCACTCCTCCACGGTGATAATAAAAATAAAAAAAAATCCTCAGTGAGGATACTCACTCGTCCGCTGGCTTGCTCCACCTCCGTCTTCTAGCTTCTACAGGGCTTGAAGACCTGTTGTTGACTGGGAAACCGATCAGCTGTCCTGGGAGTTACAAGACAGAGGTGAAGCGAGCCGGCGGACAGGTAAGTATCCTCACCAAGGATTTTTATTATCAGCGACGGGGAGTGGAGAAGGGGCAGGAGGAGCAGCTCCATCCTGCCCCCTCCCCCCTGGCTCCATCCTGTCACGATTCCCCCTCCCCCGGCTCCATCCTGTCCCACCCCCCCCCCTCCCCCGGCTCCATCCTGTCCCACCCCCCCCCCCTCCCCCGGCTCCATCCTGTCCCACCCCCCCCCCTCCCCCGGCTCCATCCTGTCCCACACCCCCCCCCCTCCCCCGGCTCCATCCTGTCCCACCCCCCCCCCTCCCCCGGCTCCATCCTGTACCACCCCCCCCCCCTCCCCCGGCTCCATCCTGTCGTCCCCCCACCCCCACCACGCTCCATCCTGCCGTCCCCCCACCCCCACCCGGCTCCATCCTGCCGTCCCCCCACCCCCACCCGGCTCCATCCTGCCGTCCCCCCACCCCCACCCGACTCCATTCTGCCATCCCCCCACCCCCACCCGGCTCCATCCTGCCGTCCCCCCACCCCCACCCGGCTCCATCCTGCCGTCCCCCCACCCGGCTCCATCCTGCCGTCCCCCCACCCCCACCCGGCTCTATCCTATAAAAATAATATACACACGGTCACTGAACAAGTTCTGTCAATCACAGTATGTCAACTACATACATATTCTGGAATACCTGATGCGTTAGAATTGGGCCACCATCTAGTATATTATACTTGTCCTCCAGATCTGGGGAGTCCTCTGCTGTTCTCCATCCTGGTGGCCCAGGTTGTAAGAACAGACTTCCCATACTGCAGATTCATTTGGTCTCCACTGCTCTTTGTCTAATCCTTTATACCCTCCGTCCTCACCTCCTAATGTCTCTGGGCAGAAAGCCAAGATGAGCATCAATAAACTAATGTATTTTGTAGTGCACATGTCCTAAAGTAATGATTTAGGGATGTGGTCTATTACCTGGCACTTCCTGGTACCCCCCTTTTCAAAGTGAAATCGGAGTTGCATCTTAGAATATTAAAGTGATACTATAATAACTCAGTTGATTCTAACCCTTTCCAATGCACTCTGTCTGAAAGATTAAATTAAAGAGTATATCCAGGATTAAAAGAAAAAAAACAAATTGTTCCCAAGCACTAATAGGCAGGTTAATGAGACCTATCTGCCTGTTGTGCTTGGTGCCATTCTCTGCTGGCACAGAGTGGTCAGAAACTGCACCTGTCGGGGATATAATGGCTTTGTCAACAGAGCAGTGGCTTCTTTTCCGCTCTGCTCTGTAGACAGGGCGGGACAGCTGACATCATGACAGCCGGCTCTTCATTACCTAACTGGGGGAGTAACCTGTTAATCACAGTGAAATCAGCTTTGACGCCCGTCAACAGAGCAGAGCAGCCGCCTCTCTGTCGACATGACGTCAGCGTAAGCTGCAGAATCACTGGCAGGAGCTGCCCTAGACCGTTCTGTGTCAGCAGTGAACGGTTCCTGCACAACAAGCAGGTAGGTGGCAGCTGCCTGCCTGTTAGTGCTTAGGCACATTTTTATTTATTTTTTATTTTTTTTCTTCAGATCCCAGATATACTCTTTAAGGCATGAAAAAACTCCTTTTAAGGCTGCTTTCAGATCAGCATTTTATGCCGATCGCACCAGATTCGGCAGGTTTGCTGCATCTGCTGCGTAATGGCTGACTTTTGGCAAGCCCCATTCATTCCCTATGGGACTTGCGGACATGTGCAGCACTTGCGGTTTTGCTGCGATCCGGCACTTGTGACAGCGCAAAAATACTGCTAGCTGCGGTGTTTTGACTCACCGCAAGTGTCGAATCCGGTAAAACCGCAACTGGCTTTGTTCTCCCAAAAATAAGCCGCCACCAGACGTCTGGCAATTTTCTTAATAATTTATTAATAAGAAAAGGTTTTCAGAGAGGCCTGACACAGTAATCTGGTCTACAAATATATATTTCCCATCTCCTTCAAATACAATAATGATTTTGACAAGATGATTCTCATCCTTGAAGAGTCCCATAATTCCGGGATTCATTTGTGTTCTGTAGAAGGATGATGTCTTCTTGTACATGTTCATTTTTAGGCTTTTTACCCATTGTTGAAAAAATCTGCGGAGGAGAATTCAGAGAGACCTTTTGGCTGCGAGAAGGCGGCTCTGGTTAATGTGTCATCTGTGCTGGGATCTATTCAAGAAGTCCCATTGATTTTTCAACCTGAGAAACAAGTCATCTCATACCGAATCAGCAAGGTACAGTGCTATGGTGACATAAAAAATCTACATGTAACAGGCACAAAGCCTGAGTTTCTGGGTACGAAACAAATGTCTAGCATCAAATGATCCGACCTTTTGTGAGCTCTTGTTAGTTTGTTTGGTTTAGATTTCGGGAACCTCCTTCCATCCTGATTTCCTTCCCGGCACAGAAGGGCTACTGGTCACTTGGCCAAACTGAAAACTACATTCGACTCCAATGTCTTTTAATACAAATTGCTCTGTTGCCGAAGGCCACTGTGCAGGTAACTTGGCATGACACCAGCCCCGTCATTTTCATTCTTAAGATCAATGAGGGTCTCAGAGGTTGGTCTCCCACTGATTATAAAGTGATGGCATATCCTGCTTCCATTTGTAACAACTGTCAGAGGCCAGCAGTCTCAAAAAGGCCGCCTTGGACAGACTTTGTACTTGTCACTCTGTCTGGCAGATTCCAGAGGAACCCCTGCCTTCACCTTTTAACCTTTGTACAGGGATCTGGTTTTATATTGGGATCCATTGAATTTCTCCCAAGGACCGGCTGCTGGCTGGGGGAGCAAACCAGGGGCAAGAAAAGTCAGGATAACCGAATCAGAACAGGGACAGCGGTCAATGTACCAAATCGGAAGACAAAAGAATGGGCAGGAAGAAGGCTGGGGTCAGACAACAGCAATGTAATAAGCAAGGCAGAAGCAGACAGCATAGGGACTGAACCAGAAAAGATAAACTTATAACTGGCAATGAGAGTCATGGGTTTAATTAGAAGGCTGTGCTCCCAGGGCTCACAGAAAGTGCATTGGCCGAAAGGGCGAGGGTACTCGGACAATCCGGGGTATCAGTCTGATGGAAGTCACAGTAGTCTCCCCAGCTGCCTGAGTTCCTTGGAACTCACTCCATCTTGCTTACATGCTGTTCTCCTCCCACCCCCTCAACTCACTTCTCCCTCCAGCCAGCAGATGGGGTGTGCTCTATCAGCGAGCCTGTACCACCCAGCATCTCCCTGGCCTGGAGTTTAGACGGGTGTTGGATGTGTGTAGGTGTATCTCAGCAGGGCTTTCCCATTTTACCTTTGAGCATGATACCACACCTATTGGATAGGTGCAGGGGTGCCACAAAAGAAGCCAGGAATTAACTCTATAGCTCCATGAATTACATTCTGTGATACAAACCTATAGTTCACCCTTCTTTTTACAGGCGGCCCTGAATATGCTTACACGTTTGCAAGCCGAATCTTACAAAAAGGATGGTATTCTGTGCACAGCTCTTCATCCGGGCTCGGTGAAAACAGACATGGGAACAGAGAGGGTGAGTTCCAAGTCTGCACATAGTCATAATGCCATGATCCTAATGAGAAATCTCAGTGCTACACTATTCATTATGGACTCTTCACTTTTCCTGCAGTTTCCACAATATTGATCTGATCTAATATTCTAATATTTTAGCTTTTCATTTTTTTTCCATTGATGGAGCTTTCTGGAGGATTCTTTATTGCATGGTATGCTGTCATTTTTATTGGTACCATTTTGGGGTACATTGACATTTTAATCCCTTTGCAGTCTTTGGGAGAGGGGTGGCATCAGAAAAGATAATTGTGGCATCTCAGTTCATTTTATCTTTATAGCATTCACATCATGCATTAAACAATGTTATATTGCTGCAATGTTGAACATATTTTTCACCTTTATTTTTGAATTGGGAACACACGGTGATTCATTCTTTAAATTTTTTGTATTTTTAAAAGTTTTTTTTATTATTTAAATTTTCACTTTATTTTTTAGTGGGGACTTTTAAAGCTTGTACTGTATACTGTAATACTTCTAATAGCTAGGCTCTAATCGCTGTTGTTAGAGGCAAATGCTAGCTGTATATCACTGTTCGCATCTGCCTTTTTTGGAGGTTGATGATCTCCTCCTTGATGATGGATATTTATTTAATGGAGTATGAAGGAGTCAACAGACCCAAGGAGCTAAAAGACTGGAGAAGACAAAATAATGTTTTACCTAAATATGGTGCTCACCTGGTGAAGTTATGAAGACACAATTTTTTGTAGTACCTATCTGAGAAAAAGGCTGCTATATGAGCATGGTGTAGAATAGAGTAAACCAAAGGGGATGAACGGGTTAAAATCTGAGCTGGTGACGATCCAATGATGAAACATTAATCACAACATCTTGAGATGTGGTTTTATTCATCAATGTGTTTCGAAGAACAACCTTCTTCATCAGGAGAAACCACATAATGATCTGTCTTGATGTCAAGGTGTCAGTGGTATGCCGACCAGTTAGTCAGGCTCTAGTCCAAGTTCAGGCCACAGAGGAGCCCCGGGCCCACGGTAGCGCATGCCCCAACCAACTACCCGATGTAAATGTTCAATTTGCTGTCCTCGGAGAGGGTCAAAATACACTCAGCCAGTGACGTGCAACAAGAATTCTGAAGCAGTCGGGGAAGGGGGCTTGACCGAGCTTGAAATGGCACAGGCTGTTTAGAGCAGGAGCTCGAACAGAGATCGGCTTCAACTCAGCACAACAAGGTGAAAAACCACTCTGGGAAGCCCTAAATAAGTTACCTGGTGACCTCAGGACACAGTGGTTCCAAAGGTGTGCGGCAAGTCAGCAAGAAGGAGATCTCCAAAGAAGGTGACTGCATATTTCTCCAGAGACCAGGTACTGAATTCAGCCTCCAATATGGTTGCAGCTTCTCACTCCCCAGCCCCCTCTCTCTGCTCTTCACATTCTGACCCGCACACAGCAGTCTCAGATGGGGGATGGAAAGCTCAGACAGACATTCCACTTACACAGAAAACAATGGAGGGTTTGCTAAAATCCCTGAGGCAAGAATTCCAATCTGATCTTAAAAGAATGATAGCTGACTTTAAGGCAGAACTCTCAAGGGAGAACTTCAGGATCTGGGAACTACAATAGACCACCTGGAGCAGAAGCTGGCAAAACTTACTAAATCTCATAATGAACTAATAGATGCTAATGAGGCTACAGAAAAGGAGGTTTCCCAAATCCACAACAAAACACTGGATGTTGAGGATAGATCCAGAAGAAATAATATTCGCATTAGAGGGATTGATGAATCTATTCCAGACAAAGACTTGCCAAGTCTCCTGCAAAGCTTCATACACCCATTGATTCCTTCTGCAGACAGCAAGGACTAAGGCCCCTTTCGCATTAGCATTTTTCGCTAATTGCAGCAGATGCGGCAGATTTACCGCATCTGCTGCCTAACGGTCGCACTTGTGGCACACTTGTAGCAAGCCCCATGAATTGTCTATGGGGCTTGTGGCAAGTGCTGTATAGCTATGGTTCCAGCACTTGTGGCAGTTGCAGCCGCAAAAAAAAAAACACTGCTGCCCAGTTTTCCCCATGTTTTTCACACATTTAGGAGCAATGGTTTCACATAAAGCAGTATATAGTATTAACAAAACATATTAAGGTTATATCTATAAATGCCAACGGTTTGAACTCGCCAGGTAAAAGATCCATCTTCTGGAAGAATATTTGTAAAGAAACCACTGATGTAATTTGTGTTCAAGAAACGCACTTCTTGGCGCAGGACAATGCTCGGCTACAGAAACCTCAAAATCCATATCAGTTTTTTTGCAAACAACAAGTCTAAAAAAACTGGAGTGGCTATTTTTATAAGAGACTCCCTATCCTTTAAATTGTATGACACTACTAGTGATCTGGAGGGGCATTTCATTTTCTTTGATTGATCTTTAAACAATACTAAGTACATGATTGTATTTCTATATGGGCCAAATACGCCCCAGTTCTCATTTATCAGACAAAAACTTAAGAGTTCAGGTGTTCTCCAAAGGGTTTAAAATTGTCTGTGGAGATTTCAACCTCCACATGTCTGCCCTGTTAGATTGCTTAAACAGACGTACCACTAGAGCAGAGATGAAATCACTGGTTTCAGAATATAACTTGCATGACATCTAGAGATATCTCCACAACTCTGAGATTACTCCCATTTCTCCCCTAGATTTAATTCCTATAGCAGGATAGACTATATTTTTGTGGATGATGGAATTCTAGGTTGTGCGCTTGAGGCAACGATAGGTGCGATCTCGTGGTGTGACCATGCTCCTGTCTTACTCACCATACCTGATAGGGACTCTTCGATCAAAGCTAATAGGTGGAGTTTAAATAATTCTTTACTGATCAACAAACAAAACATTGAATTAATAGAGACCAAATTAAAAGACTTCTTTGACATAAATGATAATGGTGGGATGGACACCCTGGCTGAATTCTCCAGAATCTCATATTACAAATTAAATGCCACAAAGTCTGTCCTATTCCCGATAAATATTACACCCTTGGTAAAGGATAGAATACTAAAGCATTTTCCTTTTTAAGTGGGAGGAAGCGGGATTTTCATATCTGGGAATTAAAATTATAAAATTTGTAAATCTGATTAAGTTGAACTGCGAATCACTGATTTCGGAAGTTCGGGGGGATTTGGAAAGGCAGACCCTTCTCCCACTGTCCTGGGTTGCCAGAATACAAATTGTAAAAATGATGTTGCTGCCTAAGATTGCCTACCTGTTCAGATGTCTCCACCTCAAATTCCCATCTAGATGGATAGGGCTCCTACAATCCCTACTTGGTAAGTTTGTTTGGAAAAACAAAAAAACAAGAGTGGCGGTTAAGGCTCTACATATCCAATATTCATGTGGTAGATTTGGTACACCCATTCCATCTTTGTACCCAGGGGCGTATCTAGGGGGGTGCAGCCGGACCTTTTGCTCCGGGCGCAAGTCAGTGGAGGGCGCCGGCGGCACCCCCCATCCCTCCTCAACCATGGCTTGCAATAGGTGCGGCGGGGCTGAAACCGGCAAGCAAACCGGCGGGCCGCTGCTAAGGTAAACATCGGGTTACTATGGGGCTCCGCTGACTAGCTATGTGCTGCTAGTCAACGGAGCCCCATAGTCAGTGTCGGTCTGGCCTGCCGGGGTACCAGCTAAACCCCTGTGGGCTTGCCCCCTGTACCTGTCCCCGCTGTTATTTAGCAAGTGTGCACTGTCCTCAGTGCACATAGAACGCAGCCGCAGCACCCTCCAAGGTACTGGAGGCTCCCCTGTGGACCCCAGTCTCTCTGCTCAGACTGGAGCACATGACGCTGTGTGCTCACATCAAGCTGCGCTCCTCCTTGTTCATCATAGGAAGAGAAGCGGTAGCAGATGCATCTTATCATGCAGAGGTCGGGGAGTGAGCAGGGTCAGGTCAGGCTGCAGTGAGCCATGCACAGAATGATGGGTGTCGTGTCCTCTCTCCAGCCCCGGGAGTCTGTGCATAGCATGGGGGATGGGAGACTTAGCACAATCACACACCCCCCCCCCCCCACTCTGCTCTCACTGCTCCTCGACTCTACAGCAGCGCCCCATCCTCCAGCACAGACCTGCTGTAGAGTCTCAGGGTGTAAATGCAGCAAGGAGAGGTCTGTGATCAGGAGAGTAGGACCAAGAGGACAAAGTAAAGAAATGGTGTCCTCTCCCCTGCTCTGCTTTCTGTGAAGGTCTGCAGTCGGCACCAGCAGGAGGGGGAGGGGAAGCTCCAGGATCACAAGATGTCAGACCTGAAGTGAGTACTGGAGATTCCTCCATTATGTCTGTATCCCACTAACCTCTCCTCCCTTTTGCCAAAAGCCTCACTCTCCTGTCTCCTCCCCCTCTCCCCTCCACCAAAGGCTGCACTCCTCTGTCCACCTCCCACCAGTGGCCACAGCTGACAGCACCCCCCCCCCCCCCCCCCGGCTCCTCACCTACTGGGGGGGGGGGGGGCGCCGAAATGGATCTTTGCCCCGGGCGCCATGGAACCTAGATACACCGCTGTTTGTACCACAAGGCGGCCATACTCGAGGCTGCAAAGGATTGGTGTGCTGGGGATCTTTAATTATAGATGGCTCCAAATAGAATGACAGTTTTCTCCCCACAGGTCTACTAGACTTTTGCTAGAGATCGAGCTACTGAAACCCCCCAAATTGAATTTTCCGTTACATATGATGTCCTCGTTGATTTCTTATTGGAATAACCTTGATAGAACACTGACAAAATCCCTATTTAAATACATTTCTGTAAAAGCGATTGAGGCACATGTCTCTGGGTTGTCTCTAGATCTGTGGGTGAAATCAGGTGTAAGCACGCTTGACAAACTCTTAGATGTCTCTGTATTCCCCTCCTTGGCAGATTTGTCCCAACTTTACAAGATTTCCAAGACATGCTTTTGTCAGTACCTCCAAATCTGTCATTTTATCCATTCGTGCACATTTCCAGCTTGGTGGAGCCCTAACCCATCAGACATGATTGCAGAAATAGTTTAAAGTAGAATACCCCAATGAACATTGATTGTCCATGTTCTATAGGACTCTTAACTTGCCAGCAGAGTAGGTCAAACTCCCTTACATGAATGTCTGGGAGGAGGCACTCTTTTTCAATCACCCCCGAACACTGGTGGACTGCGGCCACATTTACTCAAAGGCAATCCTCCTGCATTAATCATCTAGAACAACTAAAGAAAATACATATGAACTGGTATCTGACCCCTTACAAAATTTCCAAATTTAACAAATCATATTCCCCATTATGCTGGAAGGGATGTGGTAAAAAGGGGGATCTAGGTCATGTGTGGTGGTGGTGCCCCAAGATAGGAGAATTCTGTAATCGAGTGGCAGACTTAGTCAGAACCTTGACAGGTTTCCCTTTAACTCTAGTGGGGCCCTTGGCGGTCTTGTATATTGGGTTAGATCTTCCTCCCCCAAACTTAGTTCCAGTAATAACCCATGTTTTGATAGAGGCCTGACAGACCTTGGCAAGGCACTGGAGGGAAGCTTCTACCCCCATACAGGAGGAACTTATTGGTAGGATAAATTCACAATATCTACATGAACATTGTTTAGTTCACTTGACAAAGCAAAAATAACGAGTCAGTCGCCAGTGGAGAAATTGGGAGACTTCTGGATTGGTGATAACTCACACTTAGGATAGTTTTAATATTTTTTCTGGTTGATTCTGGTCTCCTCATAATTGGATTGGTATACAAAAATATTTAAAACAAAGCTCCTAAAGCTTATTCCCTACACTTCCTTCCCTCTTCCGCCCAACACTATCCATTAATTTACCTATTGTGTCCAATCCTTGCCGTCCCTTTCCTTCTTTGTGGCACTTTCTTTCCCTTCCCTCTCGTATAATATCCAGTTTGGAATTGGTTTACACTGGTGGTGATTATTTGGGCATGCCTGTTATATAACTTTTTAACACAATTATATAATTATATATGTTGTTAAAAGATTTATTTTAATAAAAAATGTATGGTTTAAAAAAAAGAAGTCTGAAGCAGTCTAGTGGAACATGGGCACAATCTTTAAACGTTACAGTCTTTGGTGTATTCACAGTTCTTATCTTTGGTGCAGGCTGCTCTCCAACCCATTCCAGCACCTGTGAGCTTGCTCCCGCTTAGTCTAGCATAACAGCATCGGTCTGCGAGCTCATCAAATTCCCGCTGGCTCCAACATACTTCCAATAGGGATCCCTACAATAGACAGTCGGGGCTGTTCTTTGGGGCCATGCTCCTGCACTGCCAATACCATGTCCACCCAGGTCCACACTAACATCCACTTTACACACAATGGAAGGATCTGTGGTAAAGCTGAATCTATGCACTGGCTAATGTTCCTGTGGTTCCTTATTCTCCTACTGGGGACTCGCCTACTCAGCCACCGTGTAAGCCTCTGTTATAGACTATGACCCAAACACCAAGAGCATCCATAACCATTCTTAATAACCTATGGACACGAGGGACTAGACTTAACCCCAACCACTAGAGAGCCACCAACACACAGTTTGACTTATTTACCTACACAATTATGAATCTACTACAATTTGCATGTGAACAGAGTACTCTTCATAGTAAGGGGGAGACTAACATAGCCCCTCACTACCTTACACCGATGAAGAAGCTTGGTATTTGAAATGCGTTGACGAATAAAACCTGTTTCATCATTGGATCTTCGGCAGACCAGATGTTACCCCTTTCATCTCCTTTGGTCAACAAACCTAAAAAGAAAGAGGATAGCGAGCACTACTAATCAAGTTACAGTTTAGAGTAAATACATTCTGAGTGCATCTTGGAAACTGGCTGTGTGAGATATATAATATTTAATAATAAAATTATTAGTTTTTTAGGCTCCCCTGACAACTCATGAAAGTGTAACCGGAATTATGGAAGTTCTTAGTTCTCTCTCCGAGAAGCAAAATGGTCTACTGGTCAGCTGGGAAGGGAAAGTAATTCCTTGGTGACAGAAGTTCAATGGCCACCAGCAAAATGGACTTCAAACCTTCTCATGATCGATTTCCCCCTTTGAGTGATTGTAACATACTTTATTTTATGGAAATGTTATGATAAATTTGTACAGTAAATTATGTCAGGTAGTTGTGGTTTTGCAGGTTCATTTTTTTTTAATACAACTGTAAATTATTAATAAATTTTATATTATCTGGAATTTTGTACATTTTATCTTGCTAAAACTTTGCACAATTTTGGATTGGAATGGTCCTTTATGGTTACTACAGTATTACGACTTCACCAAATACATTCATATAAGTATTGGAGCTAAAATACATCAATGTTGGGCATGGCTTAGCTATGGCGGGGCATGAGGGTGCTTTTGCCAAAAGCTCCTCTGCACCCAGTTTGAATTGCAGGGCACAGAACAGTCCCTCAGGTACAACAACGCCCAGAGGCAGAAGGGCTTCATCTTGCCACCCGCCAGGATCATCCGAGAGGTGGGGAGCAGCTGTGGAGCGGCGGGAGGCAGGAGCAAGGATCCGCAGCTCCCTCAACAATGGCGCCGATGGCTGCACCCGCCAGGCAGAGCGCAGCACAAAGCGTGGCAGGCAAGAAGGTGAGCGGGAGAGTAAGCGCTGGGGGACATGGATCCAGTCCTCTTAACCCTCTCAGTGCCTCAGCAGCAGCAGTTGGAGAATGGGCTCCAGGGGCCCAAGAGACACTGGGGGAGCGGGACAGAGGCCCGGAACATGTGGGGTAAGGGCTGGCTTTTACATGTGTGGCTACAGCACAGACAGACTTCCATACTGAGAGGTCCCCCACCATCTCAGTAAACACCAGTGGACCTCACAGAGCCCTTAATACTGGGTTTAGAAAAGGGAGCCCCGGACGATATTAACATTATGCATCCTGGTTTAACATCTTCAGTACCAGGTGGCACCCAGAGTCTGCTTGACATATTAAGGACAGTACCCACCAAACAGGACCTAGAGTTCATGGTGGCTAGATTTCAAGCCTTGTAGGAGAGGGCCCTTGCCAATTTTTGCAGGGATTTGGATCTGTTGGACACCTGTACATCCACCCTGGAAAATACCACATCCTCCCTTGCATCCAAAGTGGCCACGCTAAAAAGACACCTATCTGAGCCTCAATCCCATATGTAGCAACTGACACTATTATTAGATGACCAAGAAAACCGTGGCAGGCGCAATAACATACACCTGAGAGGTGTCTCTGACGACATCCCTGCAAGTGCCCCACAGCGCAAGGTTTTTGAAATTTTCAATACTATGTCACACAAGCCCTTGGATAACACGATCACGATTGATGAGTGCACAGGGTCTCATTCCAACTGACTTCCAAGGTCTCTGGACCCCGTGATATCTTGTGCAGATTACATTATTATACAGATAGAGAAAACATATTGCAACATGCTTGGTCATATGGCAGAGTCTTTCTGGAGGATGTGGAATTACGGCTCTTTCCTGATGTTTTTGCCTGCACTTTGGCCCCGAGAAGATTGCTCTCCCCGCTATTACAATGCATCAGGGATCTGGGTGCTACATATAGGTGGGGTCACCCTTTCCACCTTATTGTTAAGGAGGGGGATGTTAATTTCTTTTTCAAAAGACCTGAGGAGTTTCCTGAACTTTTGCTATTCCTAGACACTACACCTATCTATACCTGAAATTGGCTATTGGTAGATCTTCCACGCCTGCCACCACATAGCAATAGGAGGAGATGTGCTTCACAACCCTCGAATGGGAAGGGCCCAGGTTCTGGAGGGAATTCTACCAAACGTCAAGACTGCAGGCACAGTCCCACCTGACTTTGCTCTTCTGGTCCTTTGGATACTGGATCTTAGTTTGATACCGCTCCGCCACCCGGTCTGCAGCGTGATACAGAGTGAGGGCGTTCTCTTTGAGACATCCTGTGGTGCACTCTGAACCTGCATTATTCTACCTGTATACTTTGGTACGGCGAAAAGGCCCTTTATGAGCCTGCCCTTGCCTATTTTGCATTTTAGCCTCCTATGCTTCCATCTATCTTGAATTGTTTGGACTCCGTTCTTGCCCACTGATGATGTTTTCATTGTGTGTTGGTGAGAATGCCATTGCATAGTTCTTCACGCTTCCCTTACAGGACTAGTGTCCTGTGCCTCTCCCCAATTTTTACAGGGAGGCGGCTATATTCAGTTTAGACTGAAGTTAATTGTCTGGTTTGATTCACTTGCATATTGCATTTACATTAATTGCCCCCCAATCCATATATCCATAAGGGATTGAGTTTGCAATTGCACCAACTATAACTTCACCTACTCCTTCATTCTCTTCTGCCCTCCCCCTTTTTCACCTTCCTCTACTTCTCCCCCTTATCCTCTTTCCTTTTTTCACCATCTAGCCTTTCCCCCTCCCACCTCCCCAACCCCCTTTTTTCTTGTTCCTGCTCACCCCCCGCCCCCAGGTTTGGTCTGTGGCTGGTGACTTATAGTCCTTTAAGATGATTTCTCCCAACTTCTTGGATTTACGCTGTGGATCCATCAACATCAGAGGCTTGCACAGCCCAGGTAATAGATCCATTCTTGCTAATCTCCTGAGAAGGGAACACATCCAGATACCTTTCCTCCAGGAGACCCACCTCATCTCCCTCAAAACCATTTAAAATGACCAGTCACTGGTTCCCTGATGCCTATCACAGCCAATCACTGTATCCGAGGTCCTGGGTTACTAGCATCCTTGTCTCCTGCACTGTCCCTTGGGAATTCATGGACTCCCGATACGATCAGCAGGGTAGATTGTTGTTGATAAAGTGACGGATTGCTTCACAGTTATTCACATTCACTATACCTTCCCAGCTCTTATCGGGTCAGTTTTCTCAGACTTTTTGGAGCAAACTGGGGAATTTGCTGAGCGTGTGCTGATACTGGGGGGGTGATCTCAGTGTTGCTCTGGATCCTGCCCTGGACACTTCCTCTGGTTCACATGCTTGCTCACTAGCTGCTCTCTGTAGACTAAAATGGCTTTTCCATGAACACCAATTGAGACTCATGGAGATTGCTTCATCCAACAGATAAAGACTGCTCCTACTATTCTCTGGTACACAACTCCACAACTCCTACTCAAGGATTGATTACTTTTTCGTAAGCCACAAAGACCTACCTCTCATACAAATAGCAGACATCGGCTCTATTACCTTTTCACACCACGCCCTAAGTACTAATTTCATCTTCATGCCAACCCCGATCTCTCGGCAACGGCAATTAAACAACTCGCTTCTGGAAGACCCGATCATCTCCCGGGAAGTAAAGCAGACATTGGGAGATTATTTCTCTACTAACACTACCCCCGGAGTATCCCCGAGCTCCATCTGGGAGGCTCATAACTGCGTGATTCGGGGCTTACTCATTAAACATTGGACAAGGCTGAAGAGAGAGAGGCAAAGAGTTGTCCTCCCTGCTCTCTCAATTGAGAGGTCTTGAGATGGCACATAAATATAAACTCCGGAGGGATGTTGGCTTAGAACTCTGTAGGGTGCGAGAGGAGCTTTGCAGACTACTATATAAAATGGCAAAGTACTGGTTGGCGAAGTGCAGGCAACAGTTTTGAGTTTGGGAACAAAACTGGCAGATTACTGGCTAGAGCATTGAGACAGCAAAGGGCCAAAATGTTTGTCTCAGCTATAGGGGATTCAACCAATAAAACGTAGCCCAACCCTCCAATGTAATAGCAGAAGCTTTTCAGAAATGTTATACTTTATAAACTAGATTGCAATAACTCCCAAACACACTCAACAAGCCACATTCCTAAAATTAGAGAATACCTTAAGATGGCCAACCTTCCTAACCTAAAACCAGCAGATATCGAGGAGCTGGAACATCCGTTCACCAATCAGGAACTAATTCTGGCCATTAAAGGTTAAAAAAATGGGAAGGCACTGGGTCTGGGTTGGTTCCTCTTCAGCCTATTATAAAAAAATTGAGGGACCATCTGGTGCCCCATTTACTGGGTTTTTTAATGATATGAAAAGCAGGCATCAACCCCACATGGATTCCCTTAGAGCTCACATTTCTGTTATCCCTAAACCAGGCAAAGACCCGACCCAATGTGCGAGTTACCGCCCGATCTCGATCCTAAATGAGGGCATCAAATTGTTTGCGAAGATCATCGCTGTGAGGCTGGCTACCTTATGGGGGTTGTTCACCTGGACCAGGTGGGGTTTATGATGGGAAGGGAGGCCCGAGTCAATACCATTAAGGCGGTCAACTTATCAATAGTGCCTGGGGTGGTAGGGCCCCCTCACTTCTATCTACGGATGCCGAAAAGGCTTTTGATATACTAAACTGGATTTTTATGAGGGAGACCCTCCTACACCTGGGTCTGGGATCCATCATGATGAGCTGTATCATGTCTCCATACTCGGTCCCGTCATAAGCCAGGGTCCGAGTGAATGGTTGCCTATCAGAACCTTTTGCTATCCATAATGGCACTCGCCAGGGATGCCCCGTCTCACCGTTGATCTTTGTCCTCACACTTGAGCCTTTCCTCAGAAGGATCAGAGCCAATCCCAACGTCTCCGGGATATCTGTTGGCAACGCCATCCACAAAGTGACTGCGTATGCCGATGACCTATTATTCTTCCTTTCCAGCCCTAACTCCTCACTCCCTAACCTAATGGCAGAATTCCACACATTCTCCCAACTTTCTAACTTCAAGATAAATTCCTCAAAATCGGAAGTTCTTAACAACAATATCCCACAGACGGTAGCAACCTCCTTATGATCAGCCTTTAGTTTTTAAATGGAACAATCAATTGATAAGATACTTGGGGTCCAGCTGACCGCTAACCTCGAAACCCTCTATAGGCATAATTTTTCAGCTCTCCTCGATTCGCAGAGACTGTGACAGGTGGACTAAACTCTACTTTTCCTGGTTCGGGCAATGTCAAATATACAAGATGAATATTATTTCCCAAATTCTTTATATACTACAAGCATCACCTATAAAAATTCCCATGGAATGATAATTTTATATTGTGTTCTGAAGCTGATGGACAGCCAGTGCAATGACTGGCACAGGATAGAATAAACAAAGGGAAAATGGATACTGGAGTTTATGAGCGCTAAGCAAAGGGATTGTATTAACAGATTCTCAAACCTTTTATTATTAGCTCCTTGTATGGGCCACAACGCGTTTCACTAGCATGCAGGTTATCTTCATCCGGTATCTCTTAGCCTTCATAAACTCCAGTATCCATTTTCCCTTTGTTTATTCTATAATCCCATTGTGGGATCACTGGTGGAGCTGCTCTGGGCCAGGGCGTTTTCTAAATCCTCCTCTTTGAGGACCTGGGAAGCATCTTAACTACAATAACAGCGGTAGGACCTGCGGTGTTGTCACATCCAGCCTGAATCACATGACCTGCTAGATTCACAGTGGCCAGCTTATTGTGCAGATTCCTAGCGGGGGCTCCTCTGCTTCCAGGCATATATCGGTGTTGTGCTCGACTGCACAACTTCCCCAGGTGAGTGGCCAATTGGCGTGCAATCTGTTAACCCTCGAGACCACCAGGTTTCACACATCTTGCTCCTGTACCTTTTATTTTACATGGCACAGGATAGAGGCATCGGTGAAGCGCTTGGAGCGGAATATAATCGTGGCTGCTGCATTGAGGATAGATTGGAGAGGGGAGAGTTTAGGAAGAGGGGGACCAATTAGTAGAGAATTGCAGTAATCCAGACAAGAATGAATAATGGCGACATTTTGAGTTTTTGCAGAGTCAACTGTAAGAAAGGATCGAATTCTAGAGATATTTTTGAGATGTAGGTGACATGAGCAAGTGACCAGATGTGGGTAGTGAAGGAGATATCTGGGTCAAATGTAACCCCAAGACAGCGAGCGTGCTGCTGAGGAGTAATGGTAGAATCACATACAGAAATGGCAATATTAGGTTTCGGAAGACTAGTGCATGGAGGAAACACGAGAAGTTCAGTTTTTGACAAATTCAGTTTAAAGAAGACTTGACACCGCAGTCATCCCCCTCTCACTCCACATGCTGGTGCCGCAGCCATCCTCCTCACTCCAAATGCTGTGCCGCAGCTGACTCACCGAAAGCCCCTGGACTCCGGTTTAGACAGTCTGTTGCTCCTTCCTCCTTGTCACGGGTGGGCCGCGCCTGCCGGTAGTTGGGCCCGGTTGAGTGCAGATCAACAGTTGAAGACGTCTTTTAGGAACTGATTAAAGGGGTTAATTATTCGTGACGCCACCTATGAGTAGTTCGGTAATCGTTACCGACGCTGCGGAACCTCCGGGGGATGGACAGCAGCAAGATGGAACGCTCCCCACAGGCTGAGCGGTAATCCCCGGAGGGTGGAGCTGCTCAAGATGTTGTGTGGCAGCTGCGGTTACCTTTTGTGCAGACTGATACAATCATAAGGAAGCACGGACACTGAAAGTCTCTGTAACGGGTCTTTACTGTAACCAGCAGGCAGTACATGGTATACAGTTAACGGGTAGTAGACCAGGTGAACTCAGCAGCAATCGGTGTTCCTCAGAGATCCGTAGTGTTCCTCCATTCTAGCTAAGTGTTTGCCATTGTCGCCCAGGAATACCAGGTCGGGTACGGGGAGGTTGCTTCAATGCCCTATCCAAGATGTATGTTATGGATGTTTTGGGAAGCCTTGGATCCCTCGGTGGGTACACCGCTGGTTAGACGACTGGAAGTTGGCTGGTGGTGGGGTGCTCCTGTGAAGCTGCTCCTCCACGCTTCTGGTTCGCGTAGCAGAGGTGAAGTGCTGCCAGCTTCGGTACCAGTGAACCGGCTGTGAATTGGGCACGGGCGTCTTTTGGAACCCGTGGTTGGTGATGCCCGATCCCGGTTGTTGAGGCCTCAGGTGCTCACACCCGACCGGTGACGGCCCGGGGCTGCACGAGGTGCAGAGCCCCCGCTCCTACTCCAAGTTCAAGTCTGTCTCTTGTCTCGACCTGACTCCTTCTCCTCTAGACTAATCTGCACTTCTCCTACACTAACCTTGCACTCCGCCCACCAGGACCTTGGATTGGCCCTCTATGTTAAGTGATGCATGCAGGGTTTTTGGATCTCTGAGTTAACCTGATGACCGCTGGGTCGGAGAATATTGCGGCTGCATTTATGGCTGCAATACCCTCCTGTGACGCACTCGTTGCGGGGCGCCACACTCCCCCTTGGTTAAATTCGCTTGTCCCCAAGCGTCATACTACCCACATTACAGAGGTTTTTATATTTTATAACAGACATAAAATTCACACTTTTATTACGAAAACAGGTAATATTTGCTGAGGTGATGTAAGCAAAATAAACAGGTGACACTTTTGCGGAACGGCGGTCGGCTGTCCTTAGTAAAAGTTCAGGCTGTAGCCGCCAGGTTACACAGTCAGTGATTAAACAGGAACAGAGTCATTGAGTGAGTCCAAGCTTTTTGAGTCACTGGCGCAGGGAACGATGGCGCACCCGGACAGCGAACCACCCATCTGGACAAGCATAGCGTTCGTAGGTGATTATATCGCCCCGGTATAGGTCGCGATCGGGATGTCCTCTGGGCAAGTGTGACTCGACTTCCCGGCGCCCCACAAACACCTCCTCGTTCAATCCCACCTCCCAAGCGAACCCCCACCCGGTAGATAAATTAAAGGTGGAAATTCTACCTTCGCGGCGGAGTTCATCAGGCAGCGGCTGTTGGCAGCGAGCCTCGGCACGGGCCTGCATGTTGGCGCGTTCACGGGCTTGCCACTCCTCTCGTCGACGCTGGCGTACATCTCCGTCGGTACAGCTTGAGGTGCGAAGATGAACGGTGGAACTGGTGGTTTGGCAGAAAGCTTCAGCTTGGCGGGCAGTCTGGACTGGCACCCGGTGGAACGGCACAGGGGAAGGTGTCGGCGTTGCACCCAACCAATGTACCCGAGTTGTATGTCCGGTAGGAAGTTCCTCAGTGTCTCCCCAAGCGAACCCGGTGTCGAGATCCTCAGGGATGCTGCGGGTCTCGTCGTCGTCATCTACCTCTTCTCCCTCAACGACCACATCGGGCTGCTCGATGGCTGGAAGTGCTGGAACTGGTTCCTTTGTACAGCGGGGCGGTGGTGCTGCGGATCCTTCCACAGGGACGTCCTGCAGGGCTTCCAGGCTGCCTGCCTCTTCTTCTGTAGCTGCAGGTAGAGGTGTCTCAATCCCGGTTACCAGGTAGGCCTCGGCAATTGCGAAAGAGGTCTCCGGTGCGGGGACGAAACAGGCAACAGTCTCTTGGTTGGTATAACTGTTGGTGGGTTCCTCGGCGGGAACCTGGTAAAGGTCAACTTCTTCCTGGAAGGATGTTGTGTGCTCCGGCTCAAGAACGGGGTCGGCTGCGGTTTCAAGCGCTGGAACGGGCTGAGTTGGGGCCTCCACTGGAATGAGGCAGTCTATGGGCTCCGGCGACGAAGCAGGACAGGTGGTGGGCGACGGTGAGGCGGTTGAGAAGCTGGCGACGTCGTCCGGTCCTGAAGTAGCTGTACCCGGTCGGCTCTGCTGCATCGCATGATGGAGTCTTCTGCCTAGGGTCGCACTCCAGCTGCGGATCGTCCATTCAACGGTCTCGATTAGCCTCACACCGAGGTCTTGCAGAGCCTCCTGCCAGAAGTCGGGGCTGCCGTCTATGGTAAGGGCAGGACCCGGACCCGGATGGCCTATGGCTGCTCTGGCCTCTGCCTCGACCTCCCGCATCAGGTCTTGGAGTCTCGTGCTGGCCATTCTCTTCTTCGGAGGGAACTACACCCGTTCAACCGGTAACCGTTCTGGTAGAGAGCTGGTGAAGAAGTATCTCTGACACTCCCATTTCCTTTTGGGCTTTTGTAGTCCAATTGTGGGAAAAGTCTTTGGGTCCGACCCCCATGGTTGATTCGAGCAATCAGGGCGGACAAAGAGTTTGGCGCCTTTGCCTTTAGCCCTCCCACGAAGAGGGGCGGTGGCTCACCCCTGGGCTTGCACGTGGTGGATCCTTATGGCGGGAACGCGATCTTGGGCGCCATCTTGGCCCACGGTGAAAAGGCGGGGAAGTTCTTTTAGGGACGAACAAAGTCCAAATTGTAGACATTAAAGTCATTTTTAAGCACATTATACCCGTTTTGGAACGGGCCTGCTCGTATCCTGTTCGTGACGCCAAATTCTGACTCACCGAAAGCCCGTGGACTCCGGTTTAGACAGGCTGTAGCTCCTTCCTCCTTGTCACGGGTGGGCCCCGCCTGCCGGTAGTCGGGCCCGGTTGAGTGCAGACCAACAGTTGAAGACGTCTTTTAGGAACTGATTAAAGGGGTTAATTATTCGTGACGCCACCTATGAGTAGTTCGGTAATCGTTACCAACGCTGCGGAACCTCCGGGGGATGGACAGCAGCAAGATGGAACGCTCCCCACAGGCTGAGCGGTGATCCCCGGAGGCTGGAGCTGCTCAAGATGTTGTGCGGCAGCTGCAGTTACCTTTTGTGCAGACGGATACAATCATAAGGAAGCACGGACACTGAAAGTCTCTGTAACAGGTCTTTACTGTAACCAGCAGGCAGTACATTGTATACAGTTAACGGGTAGTAGACCAGGTGAACTCAGCAGCAATCGGTGTTCCTCAGAGATCCGTAGTGTTCCTCCATTCTAGCTAAGTGTTTGCCATTGTCGCCCAGGAATACCAGGTCGGGTACGGGGAGGCTGCTTCAATGCCCTATCCAAGATGTACGTTATGGATGTTTTGGGGAGCCTTGGATCCCTCGGTGGGTACACCGCTGGTTAGACGACTGGAAGTTGGCTGATGGTGGGGTGCTCCTGTGAAGCTGCTCCTCCACGCTTCTGGTTCGCGTAGCAGAGGTGAACTGCTGCCAGCTTCGGTACCAGTGAACCGGCTGTGAATTGGGCACGGGGGTCTTTTGGAACCCGTGGCTGGTGATGCCCGATCCCGGTTGTTGAGGCCTCAGGTGCTCACACCCGACCGGTGACGGCCCGGGGGCTGCACAAGGTGCAGAGCCCCCGCTCCTACTCCAAATTCAAGTCTGTCTCTTGTCTCGACCTGACTCCTTCTCCTCTAGACTAATCTGCACTTCTCCTACACTAACCTTGCACTCCGCCCACCAGGACCTTGGATTGGCCCTCTATGTTAAGTGATGCATGCAGGGTTTTTGGATCTCTGAGTTAACCCGATGACCGCTGGGTCGGAGAATATTGCAGCTGCATTTATGGCTGCAATACCCTCCTGTGACGCACTCGTTGTGGGGCGCCACACAGCCATCCTCCTCACTCCAAATACTGTGCCACAGCCATCCCCCTCACTCCACATACTGTGCCACAGCTATCCCCCCTCACTCCACATACTGTGTTGGCAGCCACAATGATCCCCCCCTCACTTTTATGCTTGATACTTAAATTTATCCTTTTTAGTTCACATATATTTCCCCCACCCTCTCCCCCCAGTTTGGCTCACATATACTCAAATATACTGCCCCTCACCCTGTCCCCCTTTGTTTGGCTCACATATACTGCCCCCTCCCTGTCCCCCCAGTTTGGCTCACATATCCTCCCACCATCATCTCCCCCCAGTTTGCTCCACATACTCCCCCCACCCTCTCCCACCAGTTTGCTCCTTACACTCACCCCCCCCTCCCCAGTTTGCTGCTCACACACCCCCCTCCCCCAGTTTCCGGCTCCCCCCCCCCATTCCTCACACTCCCCCCCCCCCCCCCCCCCCCCAGTTTCCTGATCACATTCCCTCCCCCCAGTTTTCTGCCCACACTCCCCCCCCCCCCACACACACACACAGTTTCATGCTCACATTCCCCCCCAGTTTCATGCTCACACTCCTCTCCAGTTTGCTGTTCATATTCCCCACGTTTGATGTACATAACCCCCCAGTTTCATGCTCACACCCCCCCCCAGTTTACTGCTCATATTTACCACGTTTCATGCTCACGTCCCCCCCCCCCCAGTTTCATGCTCACACTCCCCCCCCCCCCCCCCCCCCCCCCGTTTTCTGCCCACACCCCCACCCCTAATTTATTGCTCTCACACCTCCCCCCCCCATTTTCCTGCTCAAACTCTCCCCACCCTCTCCCTCCACACTGTTCCCCTTTCCCTAATTACATTAATATTTAGTTCAGCTCCTATGTAGAGCGGTCTTCTCGAGCCTTCTGCCGCGGTGCCTCTGCTGTGACGTCAGCAGCGTAGTCAGGTGATCTGATCATGCAGCTGAGGACCCGGAAGTGTGGGGAACAGGGTGGCAGCGGCTGAAGACGCTGCTTTCATAGTAAAGGCGTCCGATAGATGCCTGTATATGGACTGCAGGAGCAGGTGACTGCAGATTCTCTGCTTCCGCTGTCGGCTGACCACAGGAGCAGAGAATAGCCAACTTCCACAGCGGGGGGGATGGCAACATGCGGCCGTAGGGGAGACTCCTCGGGCACTGCAGGAGGAGGCCTGACAGCGCCCCCTGCCTACTATGCCCGAGGCACATGCCCAGCCAGGCCACACCTAGATACGGCCCTGTTAGACAGTACGATGTCCTAGCGATCCAACCCATGATTGGGACATCGTTAGCTGATTGCTGGTGAGCTGTCAAACAGGCAGGCTCACCAGTGATCAGCGAAAAGCGAGAACGCTGGTATCCAGGGTAAACAGCGGGTAACTAAGCAGAGCGCGGCGCTTAGTTACCCGATGTTTACCCTGGTTACCTGCTCCCTGCTCTTGCTGTGAGGCAATAGGAGGTCGTTAATCGTTGGTCTCTGTCACAGGTGTCGATGCTGGCCGCCCAGGGGGAGACCAACAATGAATTTATGGTCCAGGTCATTTACCAACGACCAACGATGAATGACCTCATAGTTGGTAGTTGGTAAATGTCACACGCAACAATGTAGTTTAGACATCGCTGCAATGTTACCAAACCAGTGATGTTGCAACGATATCGTTAACGATATCATAGTGTGTGACGGGGCCTTTAGATCTGGGTCAATTTAACTCATCAATCAATCAAAATAACTCAGGACAGCAGAAGGCAATGAATGCAAGACAAATAAACAGTGTTCCTGGCCAACATGGCTCATAAAACCTCTAAACCAAAGATGACCTCAGAACATCCCACATCAGACAAAGGAAGAGGATTTCGGCTGCTTTCACATCAGCGTTTTTTTTTAAATCGCGGCAGATGCTGTGAAAAAACCGCACCTGGCACGATTACCGCATAACCGCTGCACTTGCGGCACAGTTGCGGCAAGCCCCATACAATGTATATGCGGGCGTGCGACAAGTGCGGTTTTGGCACTTGCGGCAGGTGTGGCCGTGAAAAAAACCGAGGTCAGCTGCACCTGCCGCAAGCCCGCATATATATTGTATGGGGCTTGCCGCAACTGTGCCGCAAGTGCAGCGGTTATGCGGTAATCATGGCAGATGCGTTTTTTTCACAGCATCTGACGCGATTTAAAAAAAACGCTGATGTGAAAGCAGCCTTAGGTGGATTACATTAGTAAAACACAACATGATTTTGGTACAAATTGTAGATGGATGTGTGCCTATTGCAAGGAGAGACAGTCAGAGAAGCTGCATGAGCGGAAGCTGTAGATGGATGTGTATGAAGAGAGAAGAGACGACCATAATGGGGATGTCACACACGTCAATATCGCGTGCAATATCACTGCTGCACATGACGTTGCAGCGATATTGACGTGTGTGACAGGGCGCATCGATAAATCGCTGGTTGATGGTCGCCAGGTTTTAGAACCTGCACCAAAATCTGGCGATGGTCGCCCGGTGGACACGCAGCATCGCTGTGTGTGACACTGGGAGACGAGCGAGAAGCCAGCTCCCAGCGCCTCTCAGCAAGCACTGGGAGCTGGTATTCATGGTAAACAGCGGGTGGCACTTAGTTACCCACTTGTTTATATGGTTACCAGCGTTCTCGCTGGTACTGATCGCTGTTGAGTCTGCCTGTGTGACAGCTCACCAGCGATCAGCCTTCAATGTTGCCAGCGATAAGATCGTTGGCGACATGGATGCGTGTGACATCCCCATTAGAGTCCTGCATGGCACTTTTACTGTTGGCACTTTTACAGTTGGCACTTTTACAGTTGGCACTTTTACAGTTGGCATGAATGCAAGTGTGGCACCCCACTAAGAGTGCGTCACAAAAGGGTACTGCACCCCTGAATGAAGGTGCCATATCCTTTGTTCTGGTAATGAGTAGAAGAATCCTGAAGCTCCAACACCACACAGATACACCTAGTGATAGGGGACCAATCAGACACCTGTTGCTAGGGTAACTGGTCCCGGTGGGAGGAGAGCTAGGTTATATAGTGAGTGGGAGAGCAGTAAGGAGTTAGACCAGGAAGTGAGAACAGAACAGTGCAGAAGTCAAGTCGTGACAGGAGAGAAGCTACAGAAAGGGGCTGCACTGGGCCGTGCAGCACAGAGAGAGCAAAGTGAAAGCAACAGATGTAGCAGAGTTGGAGAAGCTAGAGAAGCACTGAGAAAGCTAACTGGGAGGGCACCTCAACCTGGTGACCCAGAAGAGAGAGAGGGGCCAAAGAATAGAGAGGATAACCGACTATCCTGGCCCAGTCCACAGAATCCGGAGTACCAGCTCCGACGTGGTCCAGCAGGTTCATCCCTGAACGACAGAACCCGGAGTGGTCGTAGGCTTTACAGGAGCACGACTCACCAACTAACAACTACCGCAGCTTATACCAGGAGCACCCACCATTGAAGGCCAGTGGCCGTGAGACGGTAAAAGCGGTGACCCAACCGAAGGCCCTCAGTGTTCCTAGTTGGGTATAACAGAGCAGCGAAGAGAAGGGACAGACAGTGATAGAGAAGGACACCAGAGGAGCTTCAGAGGGACGCTGCTCATTGCCAGAACCACCCGATCCACTGCCTCAGCTCACACCATCGCATAACTTGTAAAGTTGCCGTTTACCAGAGTAAAGAACCCGTTCAGAGTGAGCAACGTGTCCGAGCTTTATTCCAGAACTGCCATTCACTTGCATTGCTTTGCAGAAACAACCAAGCTGCCCTACCCACCATTATAGCTCACAGCTCCGGGGACCCCGCTCGTCCTTTAGGGAGCGACTCCATCTTGCTGCCGCCCATCACCCCGGAGGATCAAGCAGCGCCGGTGCCATCACCGGAACCTACAGGTGGCGTCATGAACTTTATTCTTTATTCCATTTTTATTATTTTATTTTTCCCCTTTCTATTGACCACGGGGCCCACAGCCTCAGGCACCGAAACCGTGACCTACAGACTGCGCCTGAGACCTGAGTCCCCTGGCCCTGGTGAGCCACAAGACCCCGCATGTAGTAATATAAATGGCAATAATAATCATAATAAATATTATAATAGAGATACTAATCGTTACAGTAGTGAGAATAATATGAATGATCTGGTGTTCTGTGATCTTACCAGTAGGTGCCGCTGTCCTCCCAGGTCTCCTCCGACCTTGACAGTGCCTGTCACGTGTCTGTAGGCTGTTAGCTGATTGGGTGGTGTCGGGGAGGGGCGGAGCTCTGAGAAGTGCTCCCCGTCGTCCCCCGCACTGTTCCCCCGGGCCCCGGCAGGAGCAGCAGGATGATCCGCAGCGTCCTCATCACCGGATCTAACCGCGGGATCGGATTAGAGTTGATTAAAAAGTTCCTGTCCACACCGCAGCCGCCGCAGAACATCTTTGCAACCTGCAGAAACCCAGAAGGAGCCAGAAGTGAGGTGAGAGCAGGAAGCCTGCACACAGCTGGATCTCCCTATTCTGTGATATCAGAGTGGATCATTACCCGGCAGCAGAGGGATCTGTGTCAGGAGAGATCCAGGTGGAGGAGTGTGAGCGATCATCGGGCGATCTGATCGGCAGACACATCTGACGACTGCTCTATAGAGATGTTATCGTATAACGGCTCTATGTAACGGCTCCTCATGTAACGGCTCCTCATGTAACAGTGCTCACATTATAGTCATGGCCTCTACTGTTCATTCATTGTAAATGTCAGTGTGTGTGTGTATATATATATATATGCGTATGTATGTATGTATACACATATATTTACACTGTCACTTATATAGAACAGATATGTAGACTAAATTAATGGAACTCATGTGTTTATATACTGTATACAGGCATATGTGTTAGACATGCACTTATACATGTATGTATGCATATAAGTGTGTGTATGTATGTATGTATGTATGTATGGTATGTCGGCTACTTATGTATGTATGGACAGGGGCACCTCAATGAATAAGTCTGGCTTTACATTAGCGTTCCCCTCCACAGCGTTCTGCCGAGGGGGACCGCCTTGTGAGCGCAGCCACCGCAAGTCCCTCTGTTTATAATGGGGACACACGGTGCTGCGCTTGACTGCGCATGACCGTGCACTCCCATTCATTTGAATGTGTGATTTGTACGCATGCGCATGCTAGCGTACAAATCATACATTGTCCTCCGCACCCTGAACGCGACATGACACTGCAGAGGGGGACGCAAGTGTGAAGGCAGCCTTAGGCTACATTCACACACAGAACGCTGAGTTTTGTGAGGGGCCGTTTCTGGTGCAAAACTGCATCAAGAATAGCTCCTTCCAGAACGCAGCGTTCTGTGTGTGAACGCCGCTGCGCTTTTTACTCACCTCACCTGCCCCCCCCCCCCCCCCTGATGATCTCCAGCAGTGTCTTCTCTTCCATGGATGTGATTCTGCCTCTAGGACCCTGCGGCCTGGTCATGTGACTGGGTGATGTCGCACGGTCACATGGTGCATCGGGTCCTCCACAGGTCCCACAGCTTTGGTATGATGGGAGATCACCGTGGGACATAGGCGCACCCAAGGGGGGGACCTACGTGTCTGGACCCCCCCCTTTGGACGGCCCTGAGAAGTGGTGCAGTACACAAGGAGCTGGACCCCTATGTCAGGAGACAGGAACAATTACACAGCACCCAAGGGCCCACAAAAGAGGCTTCTTTTAGGGGGGCTTCGCTCCCCCAAACCCCCCCACCGGGGGCTTTGCCCCTCGGAACCCCGCTGGGGGGTGACACCCCCCTTTCAGGGCCGGTGTGTGTTTCTTGGACCCCTACCTTGGGAAATTTCTGGGTGCGCCACTGCCGTGGGAGTGTGGCGAGGTGAGTAATTAGCGCAACTAAATAACGCCAAGAAATGAACAAGTCACTTATTTTTACGAACCCGCTTTTCAGCCCCAAAGCGGGTCTGTAAAAGAACACATCATGTGAATGCAAAATAGTGAAATGCATTGACTTGGCTGGGACAGACAACGCCCCTGCGTTTCACTGCAAATAGCGGATCCATAAGGAGCGGTGCAATTACACACCGTGTGAGTGTAGCCCAACTCTGATAGTAAAAAAACTGACCCTGAAAAAACTCTGATGTCTGAACGAGACCTTCCACTGACAGGCATAGTGCACTGCAATAGATCACAGATCCGTGTCCCCCACTGAATCTAAAATGAAGATCACCAAGAAAAAAGAAAAGTTCTAAGTCTGGGGTCAGACGGCCATATAACACGGACGACGATAACATCAAAGTGCCCGGACTGGCCGGTGGCTCCCCAGACCGGAGAGTGACACTATTCATTTCTATGCAGCTCAGGGGAGCTGCCGGCCGGTCCGGACATTCTGATGTGATCTTCATCTGTGTTATACGGCCGTCTGACCCCAGCGTAACTGAAAGATTGGTTCTCAAATGCAAATGAGAAATATGTGCTGAAACCTATGATTGGACGAAGCGGTCACCGGCATCATGGCTCAGCACTGAGCGGTAATGCCAGTAAAAAGGTGCTTCTCCGCTTATCGATAAAGACCAGCTGGATTGGCGGGAGGATCAGCGCTGGATTGGCGAGGCACACACAGGAGAGGAGTGTTTTTAATAACATTTGTGCTTTTTGTTTTTTTTCTAGAAACCTGACAAATTCTTCATTAAATGGAACCTGTCACTGATTCATGCTGCCCAAACGACAGACAGCATCAGTTGGCTGCATGATTTCAGCCTTGGATGTTTTTCTCTTGAGACGCTCACAGATGGCATACATTATAGATCCCAGCTCTCCTAGTGCTGCTGGAGATGATTGACAGCTCTCTCTCATACCTAAAGATCTGTCAGTCACCTACAGCAGCACTGGATCTTTAAAGCATAGTCTGGTCTATTGTGTAGTAACATATGGAAGTGACGATAAAGGAACAAGAGAGAAGAAAAATCAACACCTTCATAATGTGAAGCTGGAGAAGGCTGTTACCAATGTCATGGATGGTAAGAAGAACAAGAATCAAGCCAGACAGGTCACTGGAAGCAAAGATCACTGAGCTACGACTTGTCTACACATCATATGAAGAGAGAAATCACTGGGGAAGGACAGCGTGATCAGAATGAACAATGCACAGAGGAAGACCAACAAACTGATGGATTGATACCGTCAGGATAAGAAGACCCTGGAGGACCCATCTAGGCTTGGAGAAGACAGTGGTGGACCCATCTAGGTTTGGAGAAGACAGTGGTGGACCCATCTAGGTTTGGAGAAGACAGTGGTGGACCCATCTAGGTTTGGAGAAGACAGTGGTGGACCCATCTAGGTTTGGAGAAGACAGTGGTGGACCCATCTAGGCTTGGAGAAGACAGTGGTGGACCCATCTAGGTTTGGAGAAGACAGTGGTGGACCCATCTAGGTTTGGAGAAGACAGTGGTGGACCCATCTAGGTTTGGAGAAGACAGTGGTGGACCCATCTAGGTTTGGAGAAGACAGTGGTGGACCCATCTAGGTTTGGAGAAGACAGTGGTGGACCCATCTAGGTTTGGAGAAGACAGTGGTGGACCCATCTAGGTTTGGAGAAGACAATGGTGGACCCATCTAGGCTTGGAGAAGACAATGGTGGACCCATCTAGGCTTGGAGAAGACAATGGTGGACCCATCTAGGCTTGGAGAAGACAATGGTGGACCTATCCAGGCTGCACAAGATGGATTATCCTATAGAGCGTTCATATATCAAGTCGCCATGGCTCAAGATGGAGCTGAAGGCTGATAAATAATACTTCCTTGAAATGCAGAAGCATTTGAACAGACTGGTGTAAACAAAAAAAAAAAGTGTCTGATGGCTGTGACCAGAATGGGCTCTGTAGAGTCCTTACTTAAAATGATTCTCCAGGCTTAGGGTTAACCCTATGTGACTGCAAATTTGTGAGTCTTTACGTTGTGCAGTGTGCGCACTGTCAGGATTCTCCAGTGCACGCATTGAGAAAAAGTAGGCACTTGACCACAAGTATGTGATTTGCATACATAGGACCATGTGCTGACTACACTTGCGCAGCCTTACACTTATTGTGTGTCCAATTCCATAATTGTCCTGAAGATAAGGGGGGCACTAGAGGGCTGTTTTGTGACAAATGGGAACAAGTGATTTGTATACATGCACTCATATGCTGACTAGTTGTGTGCTGCATTACTGTATACAAGTGAATTGAACAAGGCCGGGCACATCTGGTCAGAATGTGGCCAGAAGTGTGCAAATTGTGAAGGTCGGAGAGCCACGTAGTCGGAGCCATCTTCCTTACCACCAATTTGGTAACTGCTCCAAGCTTTGCTACCTGGAGCCACACAGCAACAGAATTCCAGACCAGACCAGCGAGCCGCGGCTTGTAATTCCAGCTGGACCAGCGTCGCGCCCTGCGTATTTGCTTTCCTCTGCGACACCAATAATATTTCTATTTTTCTTTTTTTTTCTCAGGAATTACGGACGTTAGCTTCCAAGCACAGCAATATTGTGCTACTTCCCCTGGGTAAGTGTGACTCAAAAATATGCAAAATAATAAGCATCTTTTAGAACCTCTCCAAAAGACCACTTCTCTGAGAAGACCACTCCTTTATTTAGGACCGATCTATAGTGGCAGATCTTGACTTCAATCACAGCTTATGCATAGTGATCATCATCTTTGAAAGTGTAAAATTATGCAATTAACCCCTTCACCCCCGGGCCTATTTTGACCCTAATGATCAGGCCATTTTTTGGCAATTCTGACCAGTGTCCCTTTATGAGATATCTCTGGATCGCTTCAACGGATGCTAGCGATTCTGAGCTTCTTTTTCCGTGACATATTGGGCTTCATGTTAGTGGTAAATTTAGGTGATAATTTTTGCGTTTATTTATAAAAAAAAATAAAACATTTGGCGAAAATTTAGCAATTTTCAAATTAATTTTTATTCTGTTAAAGTAGAGAGTTATGTGACACAAAATCGTTAATAAACAACATTTCCCACATGTCTACTTCACATCAGCACAATTTTGGGAAAAAAACATTTTTGTGTTAGGAAGTTATAAGGGTTCAAAGTTCATCAGCAATTTCTCATTTTTCCAGCAAAATTTACAAAACCAATTTTTTAGTGACCACATCACATTTGAAGTCCCTTTGAGGGGTTTACATGACAGAAAACACCCAAAAGTGACACCATTCCAAAAACTGCACCCCTCAAGCTACTCAAAACTACATTCAAGAAGATTATTAACCCTTCAGGTGCTTCACAGGAAATAAAGCAACGTGGAAGGAAAAAATTGACATTTTAATTTTTCCAACAAAAATGTTCTTTTAGCCTCAATTTTTTCATTTTCACATGGGCAACAGGATAAAATGCATCCTAAAATTTGTTGGGCAATTTCTCCTGAGTACACCGATACCTCATATGTGGTCATAAACCACTGTTTGGGCGCACGGCAGGGCTGAGAAGGGAAGGAGCGCAATTTGACATTTAGAGCTAATTTTCTATTCTAAAAGTGAAATGTCGCTCCTTCCCTTCTCAGCCCTGCCGTGCGCCCAAACAGTGGTTTATGACCACATATGAGGTATCAGTCTACTCAGGAGAAACTTCCCAACAAATTTTAGGATTCATTTTATCCTGTTGCCCATGTGAAAATGAAAAAACTGAGGCTAAAAGAACATTTTCATTTTTACGGATCAATTTGTGAAGCACCTGGGGGTTCAAAGTGCTCACTGTGCATCTAGATAGGTTCCTTGGGGGGTCTAGTTTCCAAAATGGGGTCACTTGTGGGGGAGCTCCAATGTTTAGGCACACAGGGGCTCTCCATTTCTCCTATTTTTGGGTAGACCAAGAACGGAGTAATCTTTATGGGCTTGATTATATTTGCGTATCAACTTTGTCAGATCACAATTCAGTAGACTGGGGACTTGTAGAAGAAAAGACTGAGAAATATGTAAGAGATGGGGGTAAAACATGTCACAATGCCCACCAACTAAGGTGATTGAGGAGAACAATCTATGTACACAGACAGAAAGGGGTCCCTGTGCAAGACCAATATATGGGCACTTTGAGGCCCAAGGGCTTATCAAAATGCACAATATCATCTGCTTAGGAGGTGAAAATGGCCCCCTTACATCTTGGGCCATTGTACGGCCGCACAGGTTGCACCAATGGTATGTCCGCCCCTGAGGAGAACAAAGTCTAAACAATTGGGAATCCACTCGCCTAAAGCCCCTGGAGCCCAATGAAATTAGATGTATCATCTGGGGAGTGTTGGCCGAGGAGCGTTACTGAGACATTTAGGGCCTCGGAATTTTGAGAATAAATTTTAACATTGGAGTGATTGCAAATGTTGTCCAAAATGGCAGCAGGAAAGTTCTGTTTAAGCTGCAATTTGTATGTCTGAGTCAACTTTCCTGATGTCTGAGCTGGCTAATACCTTCTTTAAAAATGTTCTGAGTTGAAGACAAAGATCAGTTGAGATAGAAAGCGGTAGATCAGGTGTCATTATATATTTTGATATGTAAAGGGATAACTGCATTGATCTTAGTTGAGGAAGTGGAGCTAACGCATCACAAGGCCAAGACTAATGTGTTGGAAACCTGAAATAGATCATGCGACCGGCCTTATCAACATCTGTGGATAGCGGGCATCTGGTAATCTTTTGTGAGGACATAGTGAAGCACATTGGGCCGGATTAGGGGTGTTCTTGGGTGGGATTGGGGCCAGGACTTAAACATCCCTACATTGCCTACAGCATTGTTGGTAAGTATGGGGTTCTAGAATTCTGTGGATTGGATTCTCATCCCACAGTTTATACTATTTGATATACTTGGGTTCAGCTTGGACATCTTCATAATTGTTTTTGCCTTCTTCTAGATAAACTCTGCAGGATCTTGGGTTAGACTTGATAGAACTGAAACTTTTTTTACCCTCATTAGCTATGTAATTACGTGAACTCAAAGGATCGTAAATCAATTTTTTGTAAATCCAGTTAATCTGTCTATGTTGGCTGTTTTTGTTATGTGGGATAAGAATTTATCTACACCAAAGAATCCTACCCTAGCTTGGGTAGATCATGCAAAATCTACATGGCTATTTTGCACAGTTGGACACGTGTCTGTGACTCCATCGCTGTAAGGCAGCCAGGTTAACCACTTATCTGGGATAAAAATGAGTTCAGATTAGCTTCCGTATATGGAGGCTTGGGAACGTCGGCTCTCCTTTACTGCTACTGCCGAGTCTTGGCACACTGCGTTCTCCCATGCTTCCAAATACTCCTCTTGCCTTAACCACCTGGAACAGGCTAAAAAACTCCAGTTGAACTGGTATTTAACACCCCTTCGTTTACACAAATTTAATCCAGCTCTCTATGGTTTGTGCTGGGAAGGTTGCCAACATATCGGTACTATGGAACACATGTGGTGGTTTTGTCCCCTGATACAGGTCTTCTGGAAACAAGTTGAATCCTTAATAATAAAAATTACCGGCATTCCCCCATTGTTGGATGCCCCAATGGCCCTCTTGGGAATAGGCCTAGATGAAACTCCCTCCTTAATCAGACCCATCTTGACTAATATTTTAATAGCGGCCAGAACATGTGTTGCTAGACATTGGAGGAAGTCATCTTCCCCTACGAAGGAAGAGGTGATCTCGCAACTTAATCTCCACATGCAACATGAGATTATCTTAGTACACGACTTCTAAGAATAGAATTTTGAATGGTTGGGATCTGTGGTCTTCCTCCTCTTACGCTAAACAACTTTGATAAGAAGCTGTGGGGCCTTTGCCGCCCCCCTCCCCCCTTTTTTTTTTTTTTTTTTTATCATTCTCAGCTATTTTCAATATGATGTTATGCTGGAATCCCTACTCACTCATATGTATGTTTGTTTGTTTTTTGTTTTGTTTTTTTTTATATATATCCAATGGGCTCCCCCCTCCTTTCTCCCATCTGACCCCTTCTTTCCTGTCTTCTCTCCTTACCCCTAACCCCTCTTTTGTTCTATGTTGCGAATTGTTGTGCTCAACTTGAGCACCTATACTGCCTTTTTCCTGTATATCTATGTTAAAATCAATAAAAAATATTGTTTAAAAAAATGAGTTCAGATGAACATTTCTGTGAATTCCTGTTAACCTTTACAATGTCTTTGTTGTAATTCCCAGATACCACGAATACTGAGAGCGTGAAAGCAGCCGTAGTAGAAGTGGAAAAATATCTGAATGGCTCTGGGTTAAATTTGCTAATAAACAATGCTGGCGTAATGCCCACTGAAAAACTGGCCGAGGTTAATGCTGATGAAATGATTGATACATTTAAAACTAATGTGGTTGGACCTTTGCAAGTAAGCCAGGTAATCCTCTAAACTCAGTTTGGCTTTGTTGTAACTATGCATTGTAAACACGTATTCAGACACGGCAGATTCAGATCAGAAAATTGTGTTATTGTTCTGTTTAATACATCTGAATGTGTTTGTTTCTATATTCAAATGAATTACACAGAAATGTTTTGTGAAATTTCTGTCGCTTTACCTGGCTTCTCCAGATTGCTCTGGTGTGGTGGTTATTTGGGGTAATATAAGGGGTTAACAACACCTGTAAATTGACAGTTGACATCAAGCCCTGGATTGGTGGTGATAAGGTCTCTGACCCCCACATTACCAGTCCTGTAAGTAAATGGTTAAAAACACAGAGAAAAATCATCCTTTATTTGAAAAAATTCACACAGACACCGTCCTTTACCAATTTATTAACCCCAAACATACCCTTGCCTCTGCCAATAATCCACAACGAGGTCCCTCAAGGACACTCCCTTGCTCTGCTACACCGCACTGAGCAATGATATTAAAGGAACGGCTGAACTCGTCCGAATCTGCTCATCTCTACTACTGAGCACTGCCGTATCCACAACCCCTTGGATGCCACAGATAATATTGACTGTGGCATCTAGGAGTAACAGAAGATTTGCTGTCACCTCATTGGAGTCCTAAAATGATTGCAGTGTGCTGATGTGTCCTACGTTTCCATAATAAGGCTGCGCATTAATATTTTGGACGGTAATCCATCTGTAGTTTAGGTGATCTTATGAAGTAAACTAACATCTTCATAAATAATATTTTGTGAGGAATTAAAAGTATGGCAAAACATCCAATTGCCTTTAAAAACGCATATGTAAAACTCTGAAGTCTCGTAAGACTGTACTCAACACTTTTCAAATTCTGTCCAAGTGACCTCACCACATGTGGCTATGGGTAAACTGAGTAGCTGTTCTTCCCTCCTGTCCTTTCACACACTTATTGTAATGTTTATTTAGTGTTTTCAAATTCTCCCTTCTTATCTCTATGCTAATCTGTGAGCTGTGACCTAACTATCCAGATACACTATAAAGTGGCTGCTGCATTCCCTGCCTTTTATACTGGATATGATATTCCCTCCTGATTGGCTGTGCTATACCATGTGATGTAACAATTGCAATGCATTATGGGAAAGCCTGTGTGGCTGCCGTTGGCGTCACGTGAGTCTTCTCTGACTCGCAGTCTTTTACTTTGTTAAATAGTGGCATGCATTTCTTTGACTAGTTGCACAAATTGTTTGATTTTGCTGACTCTAGCACGTCATAAATGAAACAACTAATTTGATTCACATTGGATCTAGTTGTCCATTTCTAATTATAACAAAGGTTCCTCCGTGACTTACAACTTGGCAGGCCCATAACTTGCACTAAATTATCTTTTTTTTTTTTTTTTTTTTTTTAATAACTAGACATAACCCCTTGTCTGATTGAAAAGTTATTAATAAAATGAAGGATCAATGACTAAATGTATTTTATTCCTAGTGGAGTAATAAATACGTCATTAACTGTATGTCCCAAAAAAGTGTCTCTTGTTCTGTAATAGAATCGAAGATTCAAGACTGAATGGAATTATATGGTTTACTGAAATAATAATTAAACATTATATAAAAAATCTAAGGCCCCCTTCACACCACAATTTTTTTCCTGTCCGTGGGGATCCTGTTTTGTGCAGGACCCCATGGACAGGAACAGATAGGATCGGATTGGCAACTCCAATCCTGTCTTACTCTTTTTCTCCCCCCCCACCCCCTCCCACCTCCTTCCTGTGTGACATGTTGGGGCTGAAGTTTTGCTTTACTAGTGTATCTACATACACTGTCTACATACACTGGGAAAGCAAGATAAAAAAAAAAAAAAAAAAAAGTACTCACCTCTCCGCCGAGTGAACCGAGAAGACGTCTGAATGCTGCCAGGACCTTAAAGATCTGTGATTGGCCAGTAGCGATCATGTGATATGTGATGTGACATATCACCTGATCGCTACCAGGCAATCATATTTTAACTAGGGTCCTGGCAGCATCCGGACGTCTTCTCAGGTCCTGGACACTCGGCGGAGAGGTGAGTATTTCTTTTTTCATTTTTAACACATTGCTTTATTTAATTTCACTTTAACAGTGTATGTAGGTACACTGAGCAGAGCAGTTTTAGTGTATTGAGCATGGTCAGTACACTAAAATCGGATCCAGGAAACTATCCTACTTTTTCCCGGATCCGAGCTCCATAGACCCCCATGTTATTTCAATCTGACAGCATCGGATCCGATGCTCCTAGTCTGTCTTCTGTACCCAAAATCTGAGCAGTCTCCAATTTCGGGGACGTGAAAACAGTGGACACAATCGGATCCCTGCAGACACGAATGGCTATTAAACACCAATCTGTGCCCATAGGGATACATGGGGGCCAAATCAGATCCGTGGCTATCTGTTTTACAACGGATAGCCAAAAATCCCAAAAAATTGTATGAAGGGGGCCTAAATGATATCAAAAGATGTACGATATGTCAAAACATATCAACATCTACATCGAAGTAATAAACATATATTATACTTGTCCTCCAGATCTGGGGAGTCCTCTGCTGTTCTTCCTCCTGGGGGCCCAGGTTGTAAGAGCAGACTTCCCATCCTGCAGATTCATTTGGTCTCCACTGCTCTTTGTCTAATCCTTTTTACCCTCCGTCCTCACCTCCTGAAGTCTCTGGGCAGAAAGCCAAGATGAGCATCAATAAACTAATGTATTTTGTAGTGCACATGTCCTAAAGTTTAGGGATGTGGTCTATTACCTGGCACTCCCTGGTACCCCTATTCAAAGCGAAATCGGAGCTGCATCTTAGAATATTAAAGTGATAGAATCAACTGAGTTATTATAGTAACTCTTTCCAATGCACTCTGTCTGAAAGATTAAATTAAAGAGTTTATCCGGGATTAAAAGAAAAAAAACAAAATGTTCCCAAGCACTAATAGGCAGGTTAATGATGCCTATCTACCAGTTGTGCTTGGCGCCATTCACTGCCGGCACAGAGTAGTCAGAAACTGCACCTGTCGGGGATATAGTGGCATTGTCAACAGAGCAGTGGCTTCTTTTCCACTCTGCTCTGTAGAAAAGGGCGGGACAGCCGGCTCTTCATTACCTAACTGGGGGAGTAACCTGTTAATCACAGTGAAATCAGCTTTGACGGCCGTCAACGGAACAGAGCAGCCACCTCTGTCGACATGACGTCAGCGTAAGCTGCAGAATCACTGGCAGGAGCTGCCCTAGACCGCTCTGTGTTAGCAGTGAACGGTTCCTGCACAACAAGCAGGTAGGTGGCAGCTGCCTGCCTGTTACTGCTTAGGAACATTTTTTTTTATTTTTTTTTTATTTTAATCCCGTATATACTCCTTAAGGCATGAAAATACTCCTTTTTAAGGCTGCTTTCAGATCAGCATTTTTTTTGCTGATTCACGGCAGGTTTGCCGCATATGCCGCTTAACGGCTGACTTTCGACAAGCCCCATTCATTCCCTACGGCACTTGTGGACATTTGCGGCACTTGTGACAGCCCAAAAAAAAACACATGCTAGCTGCAGTTTTCTGACTCGCTGCACGTGCCGGATCCAGCAAGACCACAACTGCCACAAGTTCCATAGGGAATGAATGGGGCTTGCCAAGTCAGCCGTTACGCGGCAGATGTGGCAGAATCTGCCGCGAATCAGCAAAACCGCTGATGTGAAAAGTCCCTAACACCGTTATTAAATATTTGAAAAATTACATCTTAAAGATTATTTTTCTATTTGACCAAACCCAGATTTATTCCCAACATTGAAAAGTATCACCTTTCCACTGATGGCCATGTGATTGGCAAAGGTCTGGCAAGTTGGACCTTTTCTGATCCCAAGAATTGGGTTCTAGTATGCCCCATCTAATGGAACAGTGCACAACTTCTAATTGACAATAGGACTGCCAGAATCCCCGCTCATTAGTAGTCCCAGCATTCACACCCCCACCAAATAGAAAGTTGTTACCTGACCTGTGTATCTTGCCATTATTAGTGCTAATTTTGTCCAGATGTAGACTTTGTCCCAAAGTGTTTCCCCCAGATTTCTGAATTAAAACACTTTGAAAAGTCGCAAAACTATTAGGCAACGCAAAGTTAGCCAAAAAGTTTTGTGACTTTTTACAATTTCACAATTTTGAGTTTCGACCAGCTCCTTCAAAGTGTGTGGTGCATGAGCGAGACTGGGCATGCTGAAGCTCAGCCAATAAATTCATTAAAAGTCGTGGTCTTGACTGGAGTAACCCTTCCGGTGATGCACATGGAGGTGTACGTCAGTGATAAGATGATCCTAAATCATGAAGTGACACATCTTACTCCTGCACGCTCTTCATTAAGACTGGTAGGCGTAACGCTAATCTTAATAAACCAGATCAATAAGGCCCAATACCCATTAGACTAATGTTGGCTGAACTTGCCAATATCAAAGGCTGCAGCCGACAGTCTCATGTGTAAGGAGTCTCAAGACGTCTGATAATCTGGAAAGATGTTAACTGGGCATGCCCGGGCTTTGTTCTCCCAAAAATAAGCCGCCACCAGACGTCTACCAATTTTGTTAATAATTTATTAATAGAGAAAAAAAGGTTTTCAGAGAGGCCTGAAACAGTAATCTAGTCTACAAATATATATTTCCCATCTCCTTCAAATACAATAATGATTTTGACAAGATTATTCTCATCCTTGAAGAGTCCCATAATTCCCGGGTTCATTTGTGTTCTGTTTAAGGATGATGTCTACTTGTATATGTTCATTTTTAGGCTTTTTACCCATTGTTGAAAAAATCTGCAGAGGAGAATTCAGAGAGACCTTTTGGCTGCGAGAAGGCGGCTCTGGTTAATGTGTCATCTGTGCTGGGATCTATTCAACAAACCCCATTGACCTTTCATCCTGAGAAACAAGTCATCTCATACCGAATCAGCAAGGTAAAGTGCAATAGTGACATAAAAAATCTACATGTAACAGGCACAAAGCCTGAGTTTCTGGGTACGAAACAAATGTTTAGCATCAAATGATCCAAGCTTTTGTGAGCTCTTGTTAGTTTGTTTGCTTTAGATTTCGGGAACCTCCTTCAATCCTGATTTCCTTCCCGTCACAGAAGGGCTACTGGTCACTTGACCAAACTGAAAACTACATTCGACTCCACTGTCTTTAATGGAAATTGCTCTGTTGCCGAAGGCCACTGCAGGACACTAAACCTGACACCAGCCCCGTCATTTTCATTCTTAGGATCAATGGGTGTCCCAAAGGTTGGTCTCCCACTGATTATAAAGTGATGGCATATCCTGCTTGCATTTGTAACGACTGTCCGAGGCCAGCAGTCTCAACAAGGCCGCCTTGGACAGACTTTGTGCTTGTCACTCTGTCTGGCAGATTCCAGAGGAACCCCTGCCTTCACCTTTTAACCTTTGTACAGGGATCTGGTTTTACATTGGGATCCATTGAATTCCTCCCAAGAAAGGGCTGCTGGCTGGGGAAGCAAACCAGGGGCAAGAAAAGTCCGGATAACAGAATCAGAACAGGGACAGCGGTCAATGTACCAAATCGGAAGACAAAAGAATGGGCAGGAAGAAGGCTGGGGTCAGACAACAGCAGTGTAACAAGCAACGCAGAAGCAGACAGCACGGGGACTGAACCAGAAAAGATAAACTTATAACTAGCAATGAGAGTCATGGCTTTAATTAGAAGGCTGTGCCCCCAGGGCTCACAGAAAGTGCATTGGCCGACAGGGTGAGGGTACTCGGACAACCCGGGGTATCAGTCTGATGGACCCCAGAAGCCGTGGCCCTGACCGAACATGTTAAAGGGATAGAATTAAGGGGAATAAAGTTTATCGTGATGCCATCTGAGGTTTCTGGTTAGACTGGATCAGCACTGCTTGTAGTGGTCCCCAAGGGATAGGTGTTGTGACCGCTTGATGGAGCACTCCCCTCAGATGGAGCCGGCTCCAGCGGTGTAGTGAAGGCGGTGATGTATATGATGGTGATAGTAGTTTTTGGTGCAGGGTGGCACAGGAAAGAGTGGACAGACACAGGGTTGCAGATCTTACCGGCCACCTTTACTTGCAGCTTAGTCCAGAGACTAGTCAGGCGGGGCTACTTTATTTTATAAGATTACAGCCTGGTCAGCTCATAAGTAGTCTGGGTCCACTCTGCTAACACACTGAGTATATAGCCTTTCCTAGCTGCCCGATACTGTCTGACACTTTGCTACTCCTTTTCTGGTCATCATAATGGGAGACCCAGACAATGGGGTTTAGGGCACTGCCCTCCGGAGGTCACACTAGGTACTACAAGTTTGTAGACACCGCCCCCTCCGCTTATAAACCCCTACCGCAGGGAACATCCTCAGTTTTAAACTTAGTGTGCTCGGAGGATCACGCTTTGCTTGCACTTCACTGCATTCTCACAACTTACGTGATGGCGTCTGAAGACAAGGTAAAATGGTTCCGGTCGGGACCTGCGACAGCCTCCCCGCTCACCCTTGTGGAACACGCAGGGGGAGGTACCGGAGGGCCTAGAGCCTGGACACTTTGTGTTCTCCCGGTACGCTGTTGCGCTCCTCTCCATCCCTCTCTGGGGGGCTCTGGAGAGTGGGAGATGGGAGCCTTGCACAGCTCCGCTCCGTCCGAGGCCTCCCTAAATGGTGCTTACAGACCGGACTGGAGCCAGCCCAGTCCGAGGCCTCCCTAAATGGTGCTTACACTCCGGACTGGTGCTGAACCCCCGTCCGAGGCCTCCCTAAATGGTGCTTACAGACCGGACCGGCACTGAGGCACTCTGTGTCTCCTGTGTGCCTGGGGGTAGTGTCTGGCACTTTATGTGTCATGACACTCAGACCGCGCGTTACTCTCGAGTCCGCGGATCTGGAGGTGTACCCCGTGCTGGGGTCACCCTGGCTGACCGCCCTGTGTGTTGCAGGGGCTGAGGCTATAGGCTGCGGATGTGTGTTGGTGCATGCAGTCTGTGTGATGTATTTTACATTACTTCCCGCGCTGCGGGCTCTGGCGCCTTAATACTGAGGCTGCTTGGAGGATAGGAAGCAGCCCGTGCGGTGACGTCATCGATGGGCGTGTGTGTGTGCTTCCCGCGTGTTTTCGGCGCCGCCCACGGTTTCACTGTCGGCGGCCATCTTTACCTCACTTCCCGGCTGGGAACTGTATGCAGCGTGCGTCTGCACTCCAGAGGAGACCGGAAACTCTCGCGGAGGTCACACACACACACCGCTTCCTCCTACCGCTTCGCTGCGGTCGGTAAGCCATCGGGATTCCCGGTTTTGTCTGCACAATTTGGCTTATTTTCCCCTACTGTGGCGATGTCCTCAGTTAGGAAGCGTGCTGCTAAGGCGGCAGAGGCCACCATTACCTGTGCTACATGCAATGGGACTCTGGTGGAGGGGTCCTGCAATAACTGCGGACGCCCAGAGGCCCGGACTGACACTGCTGAGACGGCAGCTCCGGTGCTGTACCCTGAGGTGCAGGTGATCCCAGGGCCATGGGAAACTCAGAATAAGATCAATGAATCTCTGTTGTCCCAACTGTCCTCCATGTCGCAGTCCCTGGAGGCACTCAATAGGAGGCTGGAAAGCCCAGCTACTCCTTCCAGTTACCCCCGGGTGTCTCCCTCTTCTGCTGTGAGACCCCTTAAGCGGGCTCGTCGTGAGGATTCACCCGAGCTCCAGGCTCTCTCTGAGGAGGAGCGTTCCTCTGATGGTGAGGAGGATGATGGGGGTTCAACTTTCGGGTCTGTGTCTGTGTCTGAACCACCAGACGGGGTGGAGGATCTGGTGTCCTCTATTAACGAGACCTTACGTCTCGTGACACCCCCTGAGGAGGTGACTGTACACCCGAAGGAGGTCTATCAATGGCTGCGGCCGGAGGCTAGACCAAGTGGCTCCTTCATGGACCACACTAACTTTGGAAGGGTGATTAGAGCTCCCAGGCTACATCCTGGGCGGCGTTATGTCCGTAAACCCAAGGACAATCGCTTCCCCTTTCCCCAGGAGGTGCTTCAGGAGTGGTCGCAGTCCCCGAAGGTGGACTCTTCCATGACCAGGATTGCTGCATGCTCCCTTTTCTCTGCCTCTGATAGCTCCTCGCTGAAGGATGCAACTGATAGACAGGTCGAGCAACTCGCCAAGTCTTCCTATGAGGCTGTGGGGTCTTCATTTGCCCCTAATTTTGCCACGGTCTGGACCTTACAAGCGATTACTACCTGCTTGGATGGTATCACTGACCTGGCAAGGTCCAGTCCAGAGGTCCTGGCGCTTACCGAAAGGGCAAGGGCCTATGCGGACTACGCCAGGACGGCGACTTTGGAAACTGCCACTCGCTCAGCTGTGGCTTCGGCCAACGCTATTGCGATTCGCAGGTTGTTGTGGCTGCGTCTTTGGGACTCAGATGCCACATCTAAGAAGATTCTGCAGAATCTTCTGTTCTCTGGTGACAGGCTTTTTGGTACCGAACTGGACAAGCTGATAAAGGATTCTGCTGAGTCTAAGATCCCGCAGAATAAGCCTAAGCCGCGGTATTCCGTTAAGAGGAACCCAAAGCAGTGGTCCTTTCGCTCCAGCTCACAGTCATCAGCACCGTCCGCTCGCACGGACCGAGGGGGGCAAGCCCGCTTCTCAGTGGCGCTCTAAGAGTCGTCCAAAGAAGCCGGCGGGGGCAGCGGCTGCCGCCCCCAAACCCGCCTCTACATGACTCGCTCTCCCTTCCTGCCTCCCCACAGGTGGGGGGTCGCCTGTCTCGTTTTCAGGACAGGTGGCTACTTCACGTTCAAGATCAGTGGGTTCGAGACGTGGTCTCGCGAGGTTACAGGATAGAGCTGACGTCAAAGCCGATACCCCGATTCCATCGGTCGGTCCCATCCCCAGAAAAGGCTCAGGCCTTTCACCTGGTGTTGGAGGGTCTCCGCAGGGACGGAGTGGTGGTCCCGGTGCCTTCCGGGGAGAGGTTTCGGGGTTTTTACTCCAACCTCTTCATTGTCCCAAAGAAGGACGGATCCTTCCGCCCGGTTCTGGACCTAAAGTTGTTCAACCGTCACGTGTTGGTTCGGAAGTTCCGTATGGAATCACTGCGATCCGTGATCGCAGCTGTGTCACAGGGGGACTTCCTAGCGTCCATAGATATTCGGGACGCTTATCTTCACGTGCCCATTGCACCGGCTCATCAGCGATGGTTGAGATTTGCAGTGGGGGAAGAACACTTCCAATTTGTGGCGCTGCCGTTCGGATTGGCCTCGGCACCGCGGGTGTTCACAAAAGTGATGGCCTCCATGATGGCTCTCCTGCACGTGCAGGGGCACGCCGTAATACCCTATCTGGACGACCTACTGGTCAGGGCGCCATCAGAACACCTTTGTCGGCAAAGCCTGGAGGTAACCATGAAGTCCCTGGAACAGTTCGGGTGGCTTATCAATATCCAGAAGTCGACCCTGGTTCCGACCCAGTCACTGACATATCTGGGCATGGACTTCCACACGGACTCGGCCCTAGTGTCTCTGCCACGAGTCAAACAGCTGGCGATCCAATCAGGAGTGCAAGCAGTCCTCCTGTCACCACAATCATCCCTACGGGTCTTGATGAAGTTGGTGGGGCGCATGGTAGCTGCAATAGAGGCAGTACCTTTTGCGCAGTTTCGCCTCCGTCCTCTCCAGCTGGAGATTCTTCGCAGATGGGACAAGAGGACGATCTCTCTGAATCGGCTGGTGACAATTTCCCAACCGACCAGGGATTCCCTGCAGTGGTGGCTCCAGCCACGCCATTTGTCACGGGGCCGGTCCTTCCTCAAACCGTCATGGTTAGTGGTGACCACCGACGCCAGTCTGACGGGCTGGGGTGCGGTGTTCTTACACCACAGGGCTCAAGGACTCTGGACTCCGTCGGAGTCGGCGTTGCAGATCAACGTGCTGGAGATCAAGGCGGTCTATCTGGCGCTCCTGGCGTTTCAGAACTTCCTGTCAGGACAGCCAATTCGGGTTCAGTCCGACAATGCGACGGCCGTCGCCTATATAAATCATCAGGGAGGGACCAGAAGTGCTCAGGCCCTCGCCGAAGTCCACCGCATTCTATCTTGGGTGGAGGACAACGACTGCCTGATCTCCGCAGTTCACATCCCAGGGGTCGAGAACTGGGAGGCCGACTACCTGAGCCGGCAGGGGATGGACGCCGGAGAGTGGTCTCTTCATCCAGACGTCTTCCAGGACATCTGCAGCAGATGGGGCACTCCGGACGTGGATCTGATGGCCTCGCGGCTGAATCATCAGGTGCCGCAATACATGGCGAGATCATGGGATCCTCAGTCTCTGGGGGCGGATGCCCTGATCCTGAGTTGGTCCAGATTCCATCTTCCGTATGTGTTCCCGTCTCTAGCTCTGATCCCCAGGGTTCTGTGGAAGATCAGGTCGGAGTGCAGGGTAGCCATTCTAGTGGCTCCAGATTGGCCCAGGAGGTCCTGGTATCCGGACCTGTGGCGACTGTCAGGCGGACTCCGGTGGGCTCTTCCAGAACGCGCAGATCTGCTCGCGCAAGGCCCATTCTTCCATCTCAATTCCAGGGCCCTCAGATTGACTGCATGGCTCTTGAGGCCTGGCTGCTGACGTCCAGGGGCTTCTCTCCTACGGTTGTTGCCACCATGACTCGGGCTAGGAAGCCTGTTTCCAGGAAGATGTACCACAGAACGTGGAAGATTTTCTTCACCTGGTGTGCCTCGGGTGGTCGCTCCCCATGGCCCTTGTCCATTCCGACATTGTTGGCTTTCCTTCAGTCGGGGCTGGAATTGGGATTGTCCCTAGGCTCTTTGAAGGGTCAGGTGTCAGCTCTTTCAGTGCTGTTTGACAAGCGCTTGGCGCTCCTTCCCAAGGTCCGTCAGTTTCTACAGGGAGTCTCTCGGGTGGTCCCGCCCTACAGGCGACCACTGGACCCTTGGGACCTTAACATGGTCCTGGCGGCACTGCAGAAACCGCCGTTTGAGCCACTGAGAGACATTTCCCTGTCTCGTCTATCCCAGAAGGTGGTATTTCTGGTGGCGATTACGTCTCTGAGAAGGGTCTCAGAATTGGCTGCACTTTCGTGCAAGTCACCCTTCCTGGTGGTTCACCAAGATAAGGTGGTGCTACGCCCGCGGCCAGAATTCTTGCCAAAGGTGGTTTCCACTTTTCACCTGAACCAGGAGATTGTTCTCCCATCATTTTGTCCCGCTCCCGTTCATCAGGTTGAGCGCGATCTCCATACTCTGGATCTCGTGAGGGCTGTACGCATTTATGTGTCCAGGACTGCCTCCTTCCGGAATTCGGATTCCTTATTTGTCCTGACGACAGGTCGCTGTAAGGGGTTCGCGGCATCGAAGTCAACCTTGGCCAGATGGATCAAGGCTCCCATTCAGGAGGCCTACCGGTCTTCTGGTTTGCCTCTCCCGGTGGGATTGAAAGCTCACTCTACCAGAGCTGTCGGTGCCTCCTGGGCTTTGCGACATCGAGCTTCTGCTCTACAGGTGTGTCAGGCAGCCACATGGTCTAGCCTGCACACTTTCTCTAAGCACTATATGGTGCATGCCCATGCCTCTGCGGATGCAAGTTTGGGCAGGCGGGTCCTCCAGGCGGCGGTTGCCCACCTTTGAGGGGGACCATGTGTTATCCGTCTTTGAGGAACTCTTCCCGCCCTGGGGTATTGCTTTAGGACATCCCCATTGTCTGGGTCTCCCATTATGATGACCAGAAAAAAGAGAATTTTGTTTACGTACCGTAAATTCTTTTTTCTTTAATCATCAATGGGAGACCCAGCACCCACCCAGTTGTTCCGTTGCATGTTTTGCATTTGATCTGTTCCCTGTTGGGACAGTGTTCTTCCGGGTTTTTGGACCGTCTGTGCACGGTTTCTTTCCCGATGTTTCGGGTGTGGTTTATTTGTCTCCTCGCAGCTTATGGACCAAACTGAGGATGTTCCCTGCGGTAGGGGTTTATAAGCGGAGGGGGGGTGTCTACAAACTTGTAGTACCTAGTGTGACCTCCGGAGGGCAGTGCCCTAAACCCCATTGTCTGGGTCTCCCATTGATGATTAAAGAAAAAAGAATTTACGGTACGTAAACAAAATTCTCTTTTTCCTTCCTGGTGTCCTCGTGGTTGGAAGTCCCAAAGCAGGCGGTTGCGTGCCCTTCTGAGTGACTGCCGTGCAAGTCCTCTTGACTCTCTTTATTCCCTTCGCTTGGGAGAGTCCATGGTGGCGGCCACTGCACCTGCAGTTCAGTGACCTCCAGTCTCTCAGCTGGTCTTGCAGATCCCAGACTGAATTTGGGCCGGCACCACTACGCAGCTTGCTCCTCTACCCGACCTGGACGATCGGCTGTAGAATCGGGTCCTCAGGCCTGGAGATCAGCAGATGATCCTACTGCCCGCGTCCTGCTCTCTCCCCAGCTGCCTGAGTTCCCTGGAACTCACTCCATCTTGCTTCCATGTTGTTCTCCTTCCAAATCCTAACTACTCTTCCCACCCCCTCAACTCACTCCTCCCTCCAGCCAACAGATGGGGGTATGTTCTATCCGCGAGCCTCTTTCACCCATCATCTCCCTGGCCTGGAGTTTAGACAGGTGTTTGGTATGTGTAGGTGTATCTCAGCAGGGCTTTCGCATCTTATCTGTGAGTATGATACCACACCTATTGGATAGGTGCAGTACCACTATCGCAACTGCAGGGGTGCCACAAAAGAAGCCAGGAATTAACTCTATAGCTCCCTGAATTGCATTCTGTGATACAAACCTATCTTTCACCCTTTTTTTACAGGCGGCCCTGAATATGCTTACACGTTTGCAAGCTGAATCTTACAAAAAGGATGGTATTCTGTGCACAGCTCTTCATCCAGGCTGGGTGAAAACAGACATGGGAACAGAGAGGGTGAGTTCCAAGTCTGCACATAGTCATAATGCCATGATCCTAATAAGAAATCTCAGTACTACACTATTTATTATGGACTCTTCACTTTTCCTGCAGTTTCCACTATATTGATCTGAACTAATATTCTAATATTTTAGCTTTACATTTTTTTTCCATTGATGGAGCTTTCTGGAGGATTCTTTATTGCATGCTATGCTGTCATTTTTATAGGTACCATTTTGGGGTACATTGACATTTTAATCCCTTTGCAGTCTTTGGGAGAGGGGTGGCATCAGAAAAGATAATTGTGGCATCTCAGTTCATTTTATCTTTATAGCATTCACATCATGCATTAAACAATGTTCTATTGCTGCAATATTGAACATATTTATCTCCTTTATTTTTGAATTGGGAACACACGGTGATTCATTCTTTACATTCTTTGTATTTTTAAAACCGTTTTTTATTTATTTATTTAAATGTTCACGTTATTTTTTAGTGGGGACTTTTAAAGCTTGTACTATATACTGTGATACTTCTAATAGCTAGGCTCCAATCGCTGTTGTTAGAGGCAGATACTAGCTGTATGGCACTGCTCGCTCCTGCCCTTTTTGGAGGTTGATGAGCTCCTCCTTGATGATGGATATTTATTTAATGGAGTATGAAGGAGTAAACAGACCCAAGGAGCTAAAAGACTGGAGAAGACAAAATAATGTTTTACCTAAATATGGTGCTCACCTGGGGAAGTTGTGAAGACACAATTCTTTGTAGTACCGATCTGAGAAAAAGGCTGCTGTATGAGCACGGTGTAGAATAGAGTAAACCAAAGGGGATGAACGGCTTAAAATCTGAGCTGGTGACGATCCAATGATGAAACATTAATCACAACGTCTTAAGATGTGGTTTTATTCGTCAACGTGTTTCGAAGAACAACCTTATTCATCAGGAGAAATCACCTAATGATCTGTCTTGATGTCAGGGTGTCAGTGGTATGTTGGTCGGGTAGTCAGGCTTGAGTCCAAGCTCAGGCCGCAGAGGAGCCCCGGGCCCACGGTAGCGCATGCCCCAACCAACTACCCGATGTAAATGTTCAATTTGCTGTCCTCCGTGAGGGCCAAAAGACACCCAGAGTCAGTGACGTGCAACAAGAACTCTGAAGCAGTCTAGTGGAACATGGGCACAATCTTTAAAGTTACAGTCTTTGGTATATTCACAGTTCTTATCTTTGGTGCAGGCTGCTTTCCCCCATTCCAGTACCTCTGAGCTTGCTCCCACTTCGTCTAGCATAACAGCATCAGTCTGCGAGCTCATCAAGTTCCCCCTGGCTCCAACATGCTTCCAATAGGGGATCCATACAATAGACAGTCGGGACTGTTCTAAGGGGCCATGCTCCTGCACTGCCAACACCGTGTCCACCATGTCCACACTAACATCCACCGTACACACAATGGAAGGATCTGTGGTAAAACTGAATCTATGCACTGGCTAATGTTCCTGCGGTTCCTTTATGTCCTACTGGGGACTCTCCTACTCAGCCACCGTGTAAGCCTCTGTTACTCAGCCACCATAACAATTATTAATAACCTATAGACACGAGGGACTAGCCTTAATCCCGGCCACTAGAGAGCCGCCAACACACAGTTACACTTATTTACCTACACAATTAGGAATCTACTTCAATTTGCATGTAAACAGAGTTCTCTTCATAGTAAGGGGAAGATTAACACCGCCCCTCACCACCTTACACCGATGAAGAAGCTTGGTATTCAAAATGCGTTGACAAATAAAACCTGTTTCATCTTTGGATCTTTGGCAGACCAGATTTTACCCCTTCCATCTCCTTCGGTCAACAATCCTAATAAGAAAGAGGATAGCGAGCACTACTAATCAAGTTACAGGTTAGAGTAAATACATTCTGAGTGCGTTTTGGAAACTGGCTGTGTGAGATATATCATATTTAATAATAAAATTATTGTTTTTCTAGGCTCTCCTGACAACTCATGAAAGTGCAACCGGAATTATGGAAGTTCTTAGTTCTCTCTCCGAGAAGCAAAATGGTGTTCTGGTCAGCTGGGAAGGGAAAGTAATTCCTTGGTGACAGAAGTTCAATGGCCACCAGCAAAATGGACTTCAAACCTTTTCATGATCGATTTTCCCCCTTTGAGTGATTGTAACAGACTTTATTTTATGGAAATTTTATGATAAATTTGTACAGCAAATTGTCAGGAAGTTGTGGTTTCGCAGGTTCACTTTTTTGATGCAATTGTAAATTATAAATAAATAAAATAATATTGTCAACATTTTGCATAATTTTGGATTAAAATGGTCCTTTATGGTTACTACAGTATTACGACTTCACCAAATACATTCATATGAGTATTGGAGCTAAAATAAATCAATGCGGGACGTGACTTAGCTATGGCAGCATGAATGTGCGCTTGCCAAAATTTGCCAGTTTGAATTGCAGGGCACAGAACAGTCCCTCCTGTACAACAATGCCCAGAGGCAGAAGGGCATCATCTTGCCACCTTCCGGGATCATCCGAGAGGTGGGGAGCGGCGGGAGGCAGAAGCAAAGATTCGCAGCTCCCACAGCAATGGCGCCGACGGCTGCACCCGCCGGGCAGAGTGCAGCACAAAGCGTGGCAGGCGAGAAGGTGAGCGGGAGAGCAAGCGCTGGGGGACATGAATCCAGTCCTCTTAACCCTCTCAGTGCAGCAGCAGCGGAAGAATGGGCTCCAAGGGTCCAAGAGACACTGAGGGAGCGGGACAGAGGGCCCAGAACATGTGGGGTAAGGGCTGGCTTCTACATGTGTGGCTGAAGCACAGACAGACTTCCATACTGAGAGGTCTCCCCGACCCACCATTTCCATATACACCAGTGGACCTCACAGAGCCCTTAACCTCCCTGGCGGTCTGTTTATTTCTGGAATTTCTTGCTAAAAGCGGGCTACCCGCGTTCGCGGTAGATGCGGTTAAAAAACCGCATCTACCGCATCTGCCGCACTTGTGCCGCACTAGCGGCGCGGTTGCGGCGCGGTTGCGGTAATCTGCATAGGAACCAACCACCTCTGATGCCCCTCATACATTGTTAATATGTGCCCCTGCAGCCTAGTAAACCATTAGCAGCCCTGTTGTTGTGGGCAAAGTGGCTGCAGTAGAAGTGCGATAATGATGGTATATACTTACATGCCTGCGTTCTTGAGGGCGTCTCCCTGTGTGTGCTGGGACTTGTTGTGCTGTGGTCATCATGTCTGCTCGCCCCCTCCCTTATGCACGGCCCCTCTCAGCCTGCTATAGTGCTGTGAGGCTGATTGCGTCATAAAGGGGCGGGGCTACCGTGATGCCGCGATTTAGCCCCGCCCCTTTATGACGCAATCAGCCTCACATCACTATAGCAGGCTGAGAGGGGGCGTGCATAAGGGAGGGGGCGAGCAGACATGATGACCACAGCACAACAAGTCCCAGCACACACAGGGAGACGCCCTCAAGAACGCAGGCATGTAAGTATATACCATCATTATCGCACTTCTACTGCAGCCACTTTGCCCACAACAACAGGGCTGCTAATGGTTTACTAGGCTGCAGGGGCACATATTAACAATGTATGAGGGGCATCAGAGGTGGTTGGTTCCTATGCAGATTACCGCAACCGCGCCGCTAGTGCGGCACAAGTGCGGCACAAGTGCGGCAGATGCGGTAGATGCGGCAGATGCGGTTTTCTCACCGCATCTGCCGCGAACGCGGGTAAGCCCGAGCCTGACTCGGGGTTAACGCTTCTGGTAGTGAATGTTAACCCCGAGTCAGGCTCGGGAATAACGCTAGGAAGGTTAATACAGGGTTTAGGAAAGGGAGCCCCTGACAATATTAACATTATGCATCCTGGTTTAACATCTTCAGTACCAGGTGGCACCCAGAGTCTGCTTGACATATTAAGGACACTACCCACCAAACAGGACCTAGACTCCATGATGGCTAGATTTAAAGCCTCGCAGGAGAGGGCCCTTGCCAAATTTTGTGGGAATTTGGATCTGTTGGACTCCCATGTGATGCCCCACTGGTCGGGACACCACAGAGGGGTACTGCACCCATAAAAGAGTGTGTGGTATCCCTGTGACTAGGGAATTGGCATGTCACACAAGGGAACCTCACACAACACATCCCCTAGATAAAGGTCCGTGGGTAGACCAGCTTCAGGGAGGACCCAGTCCCATGGGAGATGTGAAAGGGTAGAAAACTGTGTGCGTGAGAGGACAATTAGGCCAGTCAGAGAGAGGAGAGCTCCGTTGGGGAGTGAGGAGGGTGGGATGGCGGAGAGGCCGTCAGGACAGAAGGGGATGTTAAGGGCACCAGGTAGTGTGGTGCGCCTGAATCCGGACCCGGTACGTCTACCGCCCGGAGGAATCTTTCCCGGAACAGAGGACCGGCTCTGAGCATGATGCGGGTGTCTACCCCCGAGCCATCAAACTGGAGGCCCCAGCTTCTAGAGGAGGTCGTGGCCAACCCCCGGCGCATCCAGAAAAAGGCACCGTATAGGGTCTGGGGGACCCGGAGAAGAGTCCTCCATGAAAAGATCCATGGGAGCTGGCTTCAGGCTCTGAGGGAGGCAGGAGAGAGCGCAGGAAGGGACCGGACAGGAACAGCAGGCATTCCACTGAGGGTCCTGAGTAAAGCATCCTGATTCATAGTGACTATCCAGGCCAGGCAGACCCAAAAAGACTGTTCTTGAAGAACTGCCAGTAAACTTGTACAGCGTAAAAACACTGTGAGGCATCCTTTACTATCTCCACCTGAGGAGCCGCCGACTGCAGCAGGAGAAGGACGAGTGACCAGGCCTGGTGTAGCTGCGTCCCTATGTGAAAACCATATCTTCCACTACTGCCCCTGGGATCCCGCTCCACCTACAGGGAGCGTAACCATCTTGCTGCTCCACCATCTACCCGGATGTCTGTTCCGCAGTGCCGGTAACATTAATGGAACCATAGGTGGCATCACGAAACACCTTTTTATTTTACTTTTATTCACTCTCTTTTCAACGACCATCAGGGCCTCTGGACCGAGCACTAGCCCTGTGACTGTCCCCCGTAAACTACAACTCCCGGGACCGGGTTCCCCAAGGCCCTGGGGACATTATGCATTTTGGTTTCATATCTTCAGTACCCGGTGGCACCCAGAGTCGGCCTGACATATTAAGGACACTACCCACCAGGGTGGATTTGATTTAAATCTAACTGATTTAAATCACGATTTAAATCATGATTTAAATCATTAGTCAGTAAGGCTTGATTTAAATCAAAGTTTCTACCTAAACTAGTTCTTGCTACTTTAACATGCAAGTAGATGAAGATTTTTAGAATCACTTTTTATATTACTTTTTTCTCCCCAGTTTAATGGGTTAATCATTCATATTTGGACACCACTGTTCTGTTCTACTTAGGTAGGAGAAAAATAATCCTAACCTTAATAACAATTTAAATAGATGTATTCAACTGAAACAATAACAACATTACAGCATAAGTTATTTGCTTAAACAAACATCCATGTTTGTTAACTAATTTGGTTAAACAAAATATATATATATTTTAAGAAACTTAGACTGTCAGCCCAGCCGACACATGAAAAACTTAAATACTACTGTCCCTGCTGTCCTCTGTAGCTCACTTGTCGTCATCTTCATCATCATCTTCTTCTTTGTTCCTATTCATAATCTGGAAAAGAAAAACAAGCTTTCCTGCTTTATTGGGTCCCAACCGATTTCTCAATTTAGAATGAATGAGTCCAAAGGAAGAGAATATTCTTTCAACGCCTGCAGAAGAAGCTACTGCTGTTAAAAGTTAAATCATTACTTGAGCAGTCTCTAAATCCAAGCGCTTAAGTGACTTCCACCAGTTTACTGGTGTGACCTTCCTTAAAATATCTTCAGCAAACATATATTTCTTGAATGGTTCCCCCTTAGCTCTGAAGTTTACTATAGTTGGCATTAAAGATGGATGATTGCTGGATACCCATGTCATAGCTAACTCCTCTTCCTCAGCACTTAGGTTTTGACCCTGATATTGGATATTGACAATATTTGCCAAAAAATGAGCTGGAGTCAGTGCTTGTCCCATTCGTTTGTTTACTGCTTGTAATTTAATTCTGTCCATGTGTAGTTCTGTTTTTAAGTGTTCACTCAGTTCCTTCCAAATTTCAACAGCATCCGCAATAAAACAGCTATTTTTCTGTATTTTGTTTAAAGCTTGAGAGATGGGTTTCAGGAAGCTCAGCATATGTTCAACATTTCTCTTAAGCCCAATGTTGAGGATTTTGGCCGTGACAGTGCCATCCATTTTATCTCGATTTTCTTCACAAAGTGTCATCAGAATAGGCCAGTTTTTGATATACTGCTCAAAACAGTCCACCACAGAGTTCCATCTAAAATCTTGTGGGAGCGTTAGCTTGGTTCCAGCCATCCTTTTTCAGAGCTGCTGCAACAAAATGATTATTACGGAAGTATTTAGCAATTTCAACAACATTAGCCTTTATTTCTGGAACACTTAAGTCTTTGGCTAATAGGTGCAGCAAATGAGCACTGCAACCATATGTTATTAGCAGCTTTGTATTCCCTCCCTGCTCTTCTAAATCTCTTCTCATCTTGGATACGTTTGCAGCATTGTCAGTGACCAAACTGTGTACTAGACATTTGAATTTTTGTTCACATGTCGTTATAGCTTTTACTGCCACTTCTTGTAAGTATTCTGCTGTGTGTGCATTTCCTGACGTATCAGTTGTTTGTGCAAGGAAGACTTTACCTTCTTCTGTTGTTATACAAGCACATACAATAGGATCATTGTGGACATTACTCCACCCATCAATACTTAGGTTAACAATTTTACCCTCCAGAGCTGTTGCACATTGCTCCATTTCTCTGTCATACACTTGATCCAGCAGTTTCCCTGCAACATCAGGTCTGCTGGGTGGACTGTATCCTGGTCTCAGTGACTGAACCATATTAATGAAATGTGGGTTCTCAGTCAGACGGATAGAAGAGTTCGTTGCATAAATAAACTGGGCAATTTTTTCATCAATCAACTCTTTTTCTAATCTGCTAGTTCTTATCACAAACCTATCTATGGTGGTTCCAGGAGGTAAAGGTTTTTTCTTCCTTTTGGGTGATGGTGATATGTGGCTGTGGGTGTCTGATGATGATGATGCTGCTGCTAATGAAGCACTATCCTGGATGGATAACTCTGAAACTGTAGAACAGGATGATGGTGATCTTGGAGGTGGATAGTTTCCAGAATCCATGAATTCCCCTAAACAAAAAAAGTCAATGCTGTTATTTTATTGTTTATTATACAATTTCTGCTTATTGTACACAACACATCACTGCCCCTGCCCCAAAAGGAATATTTGTTTTTCTTCATAACTGTACCAAATGACAGTAACATGCAGTAATAATAAGAAATATAATTTTTCTCACACATGACAGTTCAGTCTTTAGAAATAGGATTCAATAAAAATGTTTACCAACCTGAAGATCCTGCCTGTTCAGAAGTGTTTCTTTGGTCATCTTCATCACCGCACTTCTCATGATGTTGCCTCATTCGCGCCACCAGGCCTTGCATCTCTTTGTTGCATCGTTTGCATTTTGCACGCATGCCTGCCTTACCAATAGGCGAAGGAGCTTCATTAAAATATTCCCAAACTGGGTCTCTTTTACGGCCTGCTGCCATTATAAGGAAAGAATGTAATAAACCTCAGATCGTACACACAAACAGATCCAGACTTGTCTGTCTGTGGCTATGCTGCAGTATTGTGCTCAAAGTTTCACTTTCATTTTCTTGTCTGCTTGCCCTTCCTCCTCCTCACACTTAGATTCACATTCTTCTTGTGTTGTGCAGATCTATTCCACTCCAAACAATCAGAAACATATTGTCTAACTTCTTGGACTTGGCACTGAAGGGGTTGATTCTGTATTCATAGGTTTGTAGAACAGTAGGATTAAGGTCTTTTTCTCAACTCTGTTCATGTTGTAACATTTTTGCCGTGAAGAAGAGGCTGGGACCTCTGCGGAGTCAAATTCAGTTTTGAGAACTGCGTAAGTAAAGCGAGCGTCTGTGATAATATAGGAGAGAAACTGCCCACTAATCCTACAGAAACCTCTGGAAGAGCATGGCATTGTGAATGTTACACATATACAGCCTTTATTCTACTGAGTTAAACAACTCAGCTTTATCTCATGATGGAAGAACCTTTGGATGGTAAAATATTTTCCTCAAAAAGCAGTTTATTGAAAAAAATCCGATTTAAATTAAAAACAAATCCGATTTTTTTTTTTTTTTTTTTTTTTTTTTTTTTAAAAACATTGATTTTTATCCACCCTGCTACCCACCAAACAGGACCTAGACTCCATGATGGCTAGATTTGAAGCCTCGCAGGAGAGGGCCCTTGCCAAATTTTGCGGGATTTGGATCTGTTGGACTCCTGTACATCCACCCTGGAAAATACCACATCCTCCCTTGCATCCAAAGTGGCCACGCTAGAAAGAGACCTATCTGAGCCTCAATCTCATATGCAGCAACTGACAGTATCATTAGATGATCTAGAAAACTGTGGCAGGCGCAACATCATATGCCTGAGAGGTATCTCTGAAGACATCCCTGCAAGCGCCCTACAGCGCAAGGTTTCTGAAATTTTTCAATATGGTGTCGCACAAGCCCTTGAATAATACGATCACGATTGATAGAGTGCGCAGGGTCTCCCGCCAACCGACTTCCGAGGTCTCTGGACCCCGTGACATCTTGTGCAGATTACATTATTATACGAATAGAGAAAACTTACTGCAACATGCTTGGTCATACGGCAAATTCTTTCTAGAGGATGTAGAAGTACGGCTCTTTCTTGACATTTCTGCCCAATCTTTGGCCATGAGACGCTTGCTCTCGCCGCTATTACAATGCATCAGGGAACTGGGTGCTACATATAGGTGGGATCACCCTTTCCACCTTATTGTTAAGAAGGGGGATGTTCATTTCTTCCTCAAAAGACCTGAGTAGTTACCTGAACTTTTGCTATTCCTGGACACTACACCTATCTTTGCCCCAAATTGGTTATTGGTAGATCTTCCACGCCTGCCACCACGTAGCTATAGGAAATGTGCTTCACGACCCTTGAATGGGAAGGGCCCAGGTTCTGGAGGGAATTCTACCAAACCCACCTGACTTTCCTTTTCCGGTCCTTTGGATATTGGATCTTCGTTTGAGACCGCAATCCCACCTGGTCCGCAGCGTGGTGCAGAGTGAGGGCGTTCTCTTCGGGACATCCTGTGGTGCACTTTGAACCTGCATTATTCTACCTGTATACTTTGTTTGGTACGGCAAAAAGGCCCTTTATGGGCCTGCCCTTGCCTATTTTGCCTTTTACCCTCCTATGCCTCCATCTATCTTGAATTGTTCGGACTCTGTTCTTTCCCATTGATGATGTTTTCATTGTTTTGCTGGTTGCGTGAGAATGCCGTTGCATAGTTCTTCACGCTTCCCTTACAGATCTAGTGTCCTGTGCCTCTCCCCAATTTTTACAGGGAGGTGACTATCTTCGGTTTAGACCGAAGTTAATTGTTTGGTTTGATTTGCTTGCTTTTTGTATGTATGTTAATTGCCCCATCCATGTATCCGTAAGGGATTGGGGTTGCAATTGCACCAACTATACCTTCTCCCACTCCTTAGCTCTCTTCTGCCCCCCCCCCCCCCATTTCTTGCCTTCCCCTACTTCTCCCCCTTATCCTCTTTCCTATTCTCTCCATCTAGCTCTCCCCTTCCCCCTCTTCCCCGCACCCTTTTTTTTTCTTTCCTTTACTTTTTCTCCCACTCCCTCCACCCCCCACCCCCACCCCCTAGGTGTGGGTCCGTGGCCGGTGACTTATAGTCCTTCAAGATGACTTCTCCAAACTTCTCGGATTTGGATTTACGCTGTTGATCCATCAACGTCAGAGGCTTGCACAGCCCAGGTAAGAGATCCATTCTTGTTAATCTCCTGAGAAGGGAACACATCCAGATAGCTTTCCTCCAGGAGACCCACCTCATCTCCCCCCAAACCATTTAAAATGATCAGTCACTCGTTCCCTGATGCCTATCACAGCCAAACACCGGATCCGAGGTCTGAGGGTACTCGCATCCTTGTCTCCCACACTGTCCCTTAGGAATTCATAGACTCCAGATCCAGTCAAGAGGGTAGATTGTTGTTGGTAAAGGGACGGATTGCTTTGCAGTTATTCACATTTGTCTTACTATACTTCCCCAACTCTAATCAGGGGTCTGTTCTCTCAGACATTCTGGAGCAAACTGGGGAATTTGCTGAGGGTGTGCTGATACTGGGGGGGTGATCTCAATGTTGCTCTGGACCTTGCCCTGGACACCCCCTCTGGTTCACATGCTTGCTCACTAGCCGCTCTCCGTAGATTAAAACGTCTTTTCCATGAATACCAATTGATAGACTCCTGGAGATTGCTTTATCCAACACATAAAGACTGCTCCTACTATTCTCCGGTACACAACTACTCCAGGATTGATTATTTTTTTCGTAAGCCACCAAGACCTACCTCTCGTACAAATGGCACACATCGGCTCTATTACCTTTTCAGACCACGCCTTATGTACTATTTCCATCTTCATGCCGACCCCAATCACTTGGCAATGGCAATGGAAATTAAACGCCTCACTTCTGGAAGACCCGATCATCTCCTGGGAAGTAACGCAGACATTGAGAGATTATTTCTCTGCTAACACTACCCCCGGAGTATCCCCGAGCTCCATCTTGGAGGCTCATAAATGCGTGATTCGGGGCTTACTCATTAAACATTGGACAAGGCTGAAGAGAGAGAGAACAAAGAGTTGTCCTCCCTGCTCTCTCAATTGAGAGGTCTTGAGACGACACAAGTATAGACTCCGGAGGGATGTTGGCTTAGAACTCTGTAGGGTGCGAGAAGAGCTTCGCAGTCTACTATATAAAATGGCAAAGTACTGGTTGGCGAAGTGCAGGCAACAGTTTTATGAGTTTGGGAACAAAACTGGCAGATTACTGGCTAGAGCATTGAGACAGTAAAGGGCCAAAATGTTTGTCTCGGCTATAGGGGATTCAACCAAAAAGAACGTAGCCCAACCCTCCACTGTAATAGCTGAAGCTTTTCAGAAATGTTATACTTTATAACATAGATTGCAATAACTCCCTAACACACTCCGCTACCCTCATTCCTAAAATTAGAGAATACCTTAAAATGGCCAACCTTCCTAAACTAAAACCAGCGGATATCGAGGCGTTGGAACATCCGTTCACCAATCAGTTGCTAATTCTGGCTATTAAAAGTGCAAAAAATAGGAAGGCACCAGGTCCCGATGGTTTCTCTTCAGCCTATTATAAAAAATTGAGGGACCATCTGGCGTCCCATTTACTGGGTTTTTTAATGATATGAAAAGCAGGCATCAACCCCACATGGACTCCCTTATGCCGGTTTCACACCACGGTTTATCTGATTCGGGGCTGTCCGGTATAAACCCGGACAGAGCCAGATGGCAGCTATTTACCATCCAGTTTCCATCTGTCCGGGAGGATTCGGGAGAATTCGGATTTTTCTCCCGGACACAGAAACGTTGCTTGCATAACTTAGAAAAGGAGTATAGGCTTGAATTATTTTGCAAAAGTATCAAATTTATTTATATTAACAAAGAACAAGGACACAGGAAGGGGAGATCATGTGCCATGTGCCTTGATACTTTTGCAAAATAATTCAAGCCTATACTCCTTTTCTAAGTTATGCAATTCTGTCGGAGTGGCTTTTTGAAGTATGCCCCCTAATTTTAGTGTGGTCTACTTCTTATTATGGAATTCTGTTTGACAAAAACGTTGCTTGCAGCATTTTTGTGTCCGGGCAAAAATCAGACAAAATTGGATCCTGTCGGACCCGGCACCCCCTAACATGAGAGACTATGGCGCCGGAACCAACAAAAAATCGGATCCAGGAGCCGGCTGCTGAAGTTTAGCAGCGAACGCTGCTAAACATCAGCACCTGGAGCTGTCCCCTGCGGCGATTTCAGGACCTAGGCTAGCTCCCCACTAGCCACGATCTTGAAATTTCAGCAGCTGCAGCTGTGATCTACCGAATCCGGGAGAAAACAGTACTGGAGGGCATATTTGCCCTCTAGTTCTGTTTCAAAAATCGGGTCCGGGGCTGTCCGGTTCACATTGGACAGCCCTGCACCTGATCATGCGATTATGTCAAACCGGCCTTAGAGCTCACATCTCTGTTATCCCTAAACCAGGCAAAGACCTAACCCAATGGGCGAGTTACCTCCCGATCTCGCTCCTAAATGAGGACATCAAATTGTTTGGGAAGATCGTCGCTGTGAGGCTGGCTCCCTTACAGGGGTCGTTCACCCGGACCAGGCGGGGTTTATGGTGGGAAGGGAGGCCCGAGACAGTACCATTAAGGCGGTCAACTTGATCCACAGTGCCTGGGGTGAGAGGGCTTGCTCACTTCTTCTATCTACGGATGCTGAAAAGGCTTTTGATAGACTTATCTGAATTTTTATGAGGGAGACCCTCCTACACCTGGGTCTGGGGTCCATCATGATGTGCTGGATCATGTCCCTATACTCGGTCCCGTCGTCAACCAGGGTCCATGTGAATGGTTGCCTATCCGACCCTTTTGCTATCCATAATGGTACACGCCAGGGATGCCCACTCTGAGGAAAATACATATGATGTTTTAAAATTATTTCTATGGAAAGGTGAGTGCAATGCTGAATGGTTTTTAACAGTCACTTGTGTCCATAAAACAATTGTCACAAACTTAGTCAGGACCTGCAGCTCTCTGGCGCCCTCTTATCCTGCTGGCCAAACACAATATTAACAGAGGATAAGCGGGGGAGCGCACCTACTCTAATTTATGTTGACTATTGCTGCACGTGATGTGACAGGATGTATATATACCACCAGTTCCTGCCAGCCTCAATCCAGCCACCCTCAAGCCACAACAACACATAAATACAAAAATTATGTTGCCACCACCGATCTCTTTCAAGGTGGATCGGTAACTTGCTTGGTAATGTGAAATAGCGGGAGGTGCATGTCGCTTGCTCATAGAACATGAAGAACGAAACTAGTAGTTTTAAATTTTACTCCAAAAAGTTGGCAGTGTTTACAAAAAGATATACAAGATATTACAAAAGAGACAATTTACATATATGCCTAAACAGCTATTAAAATGAAAAGGATTAAACGAGAAATTGCAAAATCTGTGCCACGTGGTAAAAGACTCAGATTAAGTGGGGGGGGGGGACGGCTCCCCAGAAATTGTGTATGATTCCTCCACACAGCGATAGGGTCGTGCTGTGTCCGTAGTCCCACGGTGGAATGA